>OX461811.1:72772129-73004129 GCA_949802685.1 Dicyrtomina minuta
GGGGGATGCCCGGGCACCCGGGCATCCCCCCCAGGTACGCCACTGTTTTCAAACATATGTAAACATAACATTTTGGAATTTTTAAAACATGCAAATAAAACATTTTAAACTTTTCAAAAATATGCAAATAAAATATTTTCAACATTTAAAAACACTTGCATGAGTAGAACATTTTTTACCTTTAAAAAAAATTTAAATAGAGCATTTTACGCTTTTGAAAAACTTCTGAGTAATATTTTACGCATGCGTTCATTTTGTTTTAATGACATAGTTTATTTTGATTCTAGCCTAAATTGAATATGTGTCATTTTCGGTTTTTCACAGACGATATAACAGTGTACAGCATTATGTGTGATCAAGTTTTAAAAGAAATCAATTAAAGTTCAGAATTTAAATTTTTTTAATATTCAAAAACATTCTAAAATCAAAGATCACTCAATGAACTTAACTATAAATGGTTTGCCATTTTAGCTATAATAGTTGTACGAAGAAATTCAAGTTACTAGTGCGATGCGATTTTTAAAGGTTTTCATTTTTTTTAAAACGTAAATGGAATTCTAAGAAACAGGTTCATATTGACAAGTATTTCAAAATTCAAAATATCGTTGCGTTATGTGGGTAGGTAGTAATAATGAAAATTTTATTGTAAAACGCAAGAAAACGGTTAGTATTGCCATTGCCGTTACTAGTTCGAAGAAATGGTTAGAATGTCATTGTAGCTTTAAAGAAACTTTGCCGTGCGAAAGTACAATGATCGGGGCTAGGGACGGGGGGGGGGCATTGAGTTATTTAGATATGATGACGTATAAGTTTAGTAGAGGGGGGGGGGGGGTTTAAAGACGGCGAAGTTTTTGTGACGGGCACCCCCCGAAATTCATTCTCAGTTACGCCCTTGCTGTCCGTATCCGTATTAGCCGGCCCTGCGTTTACATAATCAAGTGAGAGGAATGGATGGATGGATGCGGACGGGCTGCGTGTAAATGAGGAGGAGGAGGTTGACAGATGAGAGTGATGGATGATGCGGGACGTGACATGAGATGTGGGAAAGGAAAAGACTTTCTCTCCCGTCCTCTCTAACCTTCTCCCCATTACGTCCATTACGCCAATTACCTCCTTACGTCTGTACGTCTTCCTGTTCCCTTCATCCGTTTCAAAAAGTTTCGGGAAATTTGCAGGATTTTTTTTTGTATTGAAGGCTCCTCTCGCTCTCTCAATCCGACCAAGACGAAGACGAAGACGAAGACGAAGACGAAGAAGGCGGAAGGAGAAGATGACAATTTAAATAGGCAACAGTTGTTTCCCTCCACACACATGACATTTACAAGATTTTCGAGGCGAGGTGATGGAATTAGAATTGGATGTGGAGAAGATCAAAGGGGATGAGACGGAGCCGTTTATTTATTCATCTTTCCCTTTGTCTCCTCCAGAGATTCCCATCTTCTTCTTCTTCTTTTTTCTTCTTCTCCTCCTTTGCCTTGTTTTCTCTTGTTTCTCAGAGGATGAAATTGAATTAACTAATTCGCAGTCTCATGTTTCTATGTGTAAATTAGCCCGAAGCGGAGTGAATCTGAGATTATTTCATTTTCCACGCCACAAACCACTCAAACAACAAGAGTAACAACAACTACAACCACCACCAAAGAAACAAGGAGAAGAAAAAAGCCGAAATAACTTTGCTTTCTTCTGTCTCTCCTTTTTCTCGTCTTTTTGTTTGGGCGTGTTGGTGTTACGAAAACTTTCTCTCGCCACTTTCTCCAGCTCCAGCATCCACTGCTCTTTCCCTCTTTCTTCGTCCATCCGGGACTGACAGGGAGGAGTGGTGCGGGAGGAGAGAGAGAGGATGCCTCAGGGCGAGCCTTTGATTGTTACGGCGGAAGAACGGATGGGGATGGAAGGATAAGTGTTTGACAAAAGATCCAGTTGATGGGAAAGAAAGGAGAGAGTGGGGAGGACGGGAGGAAATTCAGGGCCGGACGACGGAATTGCTTTTAGGCATCAATTTGTTGTCACACAAAAACCACCATTTTGATCGGATTTTATTGATATTTTTGTTTGCTAAAAAGCAAAATGTTCTATTTACATGTTTTTAGAAAAGTGCAAAATGCTCTTTTTACTTGATTCAGGAAAGCGCAAAATGTTCTATTTACATGTTTTTAGAAAAGTGCAAAATGCTCCTTTTACTTGATTCAGGAAAGCGCAAAATGTTCTATTTACATGTTTTTAGAAAAGTGCAAAATGCTCCTTTTACTTGATTCAGGAAAGCGCAAAATGTTCTATTTACATGTTTTTAGAAAAGTGCAAAATGCTCTTTTTACTTGATTCAGGAAAGCGCAAAATGTTCTATTTACATGTTTTTAGAAAAGTGCAAAATGCTCTTTTTACTTGATTCAGGAAAGCGCAAAATGTTCTATTTACATGTTTTTAGAAAAGTGCAAAATGCTCTTTTTACTTGATTCAGGAAAGCGCAAAATGTTCTATTTACATGTTTTTAGAAAAGTGCAAAATGCTCCTTTTACTTGATTCAGGAAAGCGCAAAATGTTCTATTTACATGTTTTTAGAAAAGTGCAAAATGCTCTTTTTACTTGATTCAGGAAAGCGCAAAATGTTCTATTTACATGTTTTTAGAAAAGTGCAAAATGCTCTTTTTACTTGATTCAGGAAAGCGCAAAATGTTCTATTTACATGTTTTTAGAAAAGTGCAAAATGCTCCTTTTACTTGATTCAGGAAAGCGCAAAATGTTCTATTTACATGTTTTTAGAAAAGTGCAAAATGCTCTTTTTACTTGATTCAGGAAAGCGCAAAATGTTCTATTTACATGTTTTTAGAAAAGTGCAAAATGCTCTTTTTACTTGATTCAGGAAAGCGCAAAATGTTCTATTTACATGTTTTTAGAAAAGTGCAAAATGCTCCTTTTACTTGATTCAGGAAAGCGCAAAATGTTCTATTTACATGTTTTTAGAAAAGTGCAAAATGCTCTTTTTACTTGATTCAGGAAAGCGCAAAATGTTCTATTTACATGTTTTTAGAAAAGTGCAAAATGCTCTTTTTACTTGATTCAGGAAAGCGCAAAATGTTCTATTTACATGTTTTTAGAAAAGTGCAAAATGCTCCTTTTACTTGATTCAGGAAAGCGCAAAATGTTCTATTTACATGTTTTTAGAAAAGTGCAAAATGCTCTTTTTACTTGATTCAGGAAAGCGCAAAATGTTCTATTTACATGTTTTTAGAAAAGTGCAAAATGCTCTTTTTACTTGATTCAGGAAAGCGCAAAATGTTCTATTTACATGTTTTTAGAAAAGTGCAAAATGCTCTTTTTACTTGATTCAGGAAAGCGCAAAATGTTCTATTTACATGTTTTGGGAAAAGTGGAAAATCTTTTATTTCCATGTTTTTGAAATGTATGAACAAATTTATTTGCATGTTTTTGAAAAGTGCAAAATATACTTTTTACATATTTTTTTAAAGTGCAAAATGTTCCATTTAAATGTTTTTTGAAAATTCCGGCAGCGGGGGCTGCCTGCGCTGGCCACAATATCGGGCCCTGAGGAAATTTGACTAAAGTAGAAAGTGCGGAAATTGGATGAATGGATAGAATATAGTGTGCGTTGAGAAGTTGAGAAGGACTTGAATTATTCTCCCCCCCCCCCTCCTCTTCTATAATCTCCTTGAGCTCCTTCCATTCTCTTGAAGCCCTGTAAACAAGTTTGGTGGAGGACGGAGGAGCTAAATAGTGAGGAGAAATGGGCGAAGGATAGGAGAACGGAGATGCTTTGGATTTGGATTTGAATGGATGGGCAGTGTGTCTTGTGACAGAAGAGAGAAGTGGAGAGAGATAAGACGGGACGGAACGAGGGAAAATGGGATGCGGATGGATCATTGTGAAAGTCAAAGTGGAAGAGTTGATCTTGAGCACTTGTCCCATTAATTTTTATTGTTTGTATGTCTTATAATTTTGATAGTTGATAAATTGAGAAATGTGGAGATGGGAGAGGAGGGGTGGGGGGGGGGGGGGAGTGGACCCTGAGTGGAGTCTCCAAGTGATTGAGCGACTGGGGGGAGGGATGGATGAGTGGAAGGATGGGATGGAATTAGAATATCCATTACATTGAATTACATTCCCAATCTCTGTCTTGTGTCGATAAGACAAGAAGACAACATTCGTTCATCCATTAGATTTTGTGGAGAGTCACTAGTGAAAACTGAACTACTCACTGGAAAGGAAAATAGAGATTGGAGAATGGACGGAGGAGACTGACTCTGTGAGTGGAGGAGCTCCATTTGTCCCTCCAACGCTCCCCACCGTCACCATCTGACTTTCACCAGACACATCCACATTAGACTTGCACCCTTCACACGGTACACACCAAATATAGATAAGGAAGAACTGGATCTTGTGAGTGAAGAATCAAAACGGCCCATATCCAATTTAAGCTAGAACCAAAGTGTGCTATACTGCCAAAAAAGGGTAAATGAGACTATGAGACGGATGCGTAAAATGTTAATTATGGTTTTGAAATGTACAAAGTGTTTCACTTACATATTTTCGAAAATTGCAAAAATTTTCATTTTCTTGTATGCAAAAAGTGCAAAAAAGTTTTATTTGCTATAATTTGCATGTATTTTGAAGTATAGAATTTTCTGTTTACAGGTTTTTGAAAACAGCAAAATATTCCGTTTGCATGTTTTTCAAAAAAGTGCAGAAGATTCCGTTTCGCATGTTTTTTAAAAGTGCAAAATATTTTATTTGCATGCTTTTGAAAAGTACAAAATGTTCTATTTACTTGTTTTTGAAATGTGCAAAATGTTCTTTTCACATGAATTTGAGTATTAAAGTGCCAAATCAATTCAATAATAATTTTTGAAAAGTGTAAAATGTTCTGTTCACATGATTTTAGAACCAATGTATTTAAATATTGTGGAGATAGTTCAATTTGGTTGAGCTAAATATTTCACATTTTCTCGTTAAATTTAAAGCAAGTTGGTATAGCGATGACTAGGTGGAGACGAGAGCGGGATAAATCTGGAGGTAATTTGCTGGCCGTGTGAATACTCATGAGGAAGAGCGGGCGGAAGGATGGAGACGGGGGGTAGAGATTATATTATAGGAGATGAGTGTGTGTACTTTCGGAAATATGTAATTTGATTCCGTGTTTTACTTGAGAGACAAGTGTTGAATGAGAAGGAGGGAAGGGAGGAAGTGAAAGTAGTGGTAGGGAATTGGAATGGTTCGTAAGAGATGCGTGGGGCCTGATCTTTATGCCTCTGTATCTTGGAAGTGGCTCCCTTTAATCCTCAAGTTGAGAATTTCAGGAATCCTCCTCTACTCGTTCCTTTATTTTATTTCCTTCACATCCCGCTTACTGCTTCCCCATCTCTCTCCGCCACATAAAACAGGGATTGGTCCGGAGCCTTTGTTTTTGAGTGAGTGATGCAGTGGTGTGTGTCTGTGGGTGTTTGGGAGAAAGTACAAGTAAAAATAAAAGTTTCCCAGGCGCTTCTCTCTCTCTCTCTCCACTCCTCCTCAGTTCCCATCTCCGAACATCTCTAATCAAATTCTGGTGGAAGACAAGAGAGACGGATGAAAGGATATACGGAGGAGATGAGAGGAGGAGAGGAGGAGGAGGCAGAGGAGGGGAGGAAGGAGAGAGAGAATTCCTCTGGGGAAACTACAGAATAAAAATCAGTCAGATAATAGTCCCAGCGCACTGTAGTCTCTGGACAGAAATTTCGGAATAATAAGGAAATTTTTGAAAATATTGAAACTTTGCACAGAACTTCACTTTATTTTTTAAACTACTTGCCAGCGTAAGTTATGAATGCTTGTAAATTTTTTTTGAATTTGCATAGCCTGTTTGCCGCCACCAATTTTTTGAAATAAATAATTTAGCATTGCATAAACGGGGAAACATACATTTTTCACTCAAATAGTTCCACGCCAGTTTTCATTGAAATTTCTAAATTTTATACTTGCTACACAGTAAAAAGAATGCTCTTTCACGTGGCGTCTCGGAAATTTGTTCAAAATTAAAAAATAGTAAGTATAATGGTCGCCCCATATTCCACATAATTGCAAAAAGGCATGATGCTCTCGCTTCGCTCTAGCAGAGCACTGCTGGGCGCTAACAGGTCTAGTTGTCGGTAGGAACTACGTGTTACTGCCTACTGCCAATGCAACGCAGTTGAGTACCTATTTCTGGTATTTGATTTCAATAATTTTGGTTTCAGAAGCTGTTAATTTAATAAATCTTGTGCAGGATCGAATTCTTAACTATTGCCCTACATTATTAGATAACAATATTTAAATTATATCTTCAATAGTTAGATAAGGTCAGATGGAAAATCAGCACAAATCGATTTGAATTTCATTTTGACCATCACTTGAATATTTAGTAACACGTAGTATGAACTGACACCTATTCCTGTTAGCGCCCAGCAGTGCTTTGCTAGAGCGAAGCGAGAGCATCATGCCTTGTTGCAATTATGTTCAATATGGGGCGACCATTATACATACTATTTTTTAATTTTGAACAAATTTCCGAGACGCCACGTGAAAGAGCATTCTTTTTACTGTGTAGCAAGTATAAAATTTAGAAATTTTAATGAAAACTGACGTGGAACTATTTGAGTGAAAAATGCATGTTTCCCCGTTCATGCAATGCTAAATTATTTATTTCAAAAAATTGGTGGCGGGAAACAGGCTACGCAAATTCGAAAATAATTCACAAGCATTCATAACTTACGCTGGCAAGTAGTTTAAAAAATAAAGTGTAGTTCTGTGCAAAGTTTCAATATTTTCAAAAATTTCCTTATTATTCCGAAATTTCTGTTAAAAGACCATAGTGCAGCGTATCTTATCCTTTCTCCACTTTCTCCATGTATTTTCTATCTATTTTCTACCTTTCCCCTAACTTTCTCTTCCCTCTCTCTTGCCCATATATTCTTCCGTTCTTTCTGCCGCGGTCTCTGGAGCAATGCTCTCAGCTCACTTCTTATTTTCTTCCTCCTTCTTCTTCTTCGTCTTCGTCTTCCCCTCCTGCCCTCATCTCCTTCCTTGAGTTACTCCTTCCCAAACTTGTAAACACACTTTCACCTTTCCCCATCCCAAAGCATCGTTAATAACATGAAGATTTGATCTTTCCCCATTCCACTCCTCATGCTACAAACTACGAAAAACCAACATGTAGACCATCATATAACCATCAACAGTCTCGCTCCCTCCCTACTACAAGTCCCGGCGATTAGAGATTAGAATGAGAGTCTATAGTTGAGTTTATATCTCTGCTCCTAAACTTTTATCCCTCGCCCAGCCAACAGCTTCGTACGTATGTTCACATGTCTCCGTGCATGTTGTCGGTCTCGCTCTTGGAGTGTGGACGGCGAAAGCAGGCGGGAGTTGGAATGGAAATCCAGCCGAGACAGATGAGATGGAGGAGATACTAACAGATTTTAATAGATTTATGGGCATG
The DNA here is from genome assembly GCA_949802685.1 of Dicyrtomina minuta. Lineage (NCBI taxonomy): Eukaryota > Metazoa > Arthropoda > Collembola > Symphypleona > Dicyrtomidae > Dicyrtomina > Dicyrtomina minuta. The sequence continues at coordinate 72,779,598 of OX461811.1, forward strand.
CAGATGCAGCTCTGAGAAGAGATTTGAACAAGGGAAAAAACGAGAGCCGACCCGAGTCGAGCTGCAATCCCAGGACGGATTAATTTCCCTTTTGACTTTCCCCGTCCAACAACATAAAAATAGGAGACCCTCTTACCGGCTCATGGGACAGCGGGACTGAGGAAAGGAGAGAAAGCTCTGAGAAAACTCTGCCTTCCCGGCCAAACAAACAAAACAGGCTGTTTACATTTATTTGAAGAAGTAGTTGCGGCCTTGAGAGTGAGAATGTAAGTGAACTAGTCCGTCTCCCACCCAGTTCTCTTTCACTCTCGTGAATGTCTTGACTCAAATAGTGGTGGGGAGTGAAAAAAGGAAGACTAATTGTGGTGCCCTTGATACAGGGATGCAGTGATGAGCGGAGGGACAGGGCCGATTCCCATTTTCAAGTCAGTTTAATTTAGAGGCGAGTGAAGAGGAAATGAAGAAACAAGAGGGGGTGAGTGAAGGGGAGGGGAGGGAGGAGCAGTTACGTACTCGTTCCGCTTTGTTTGGTCTTAAGTGAGAGTGTAATTGGTTTTGGCTCATCATCCTTTTCTCATCCAGGTCCAAAGAGAAAAGACGGAAGAGGGAACTGAGCCATGGCTGAGTGGGCTTGTAGTTGTCCAGAGACAAGAAGGAGTAATTGGGATTAGACTGAGTTGATGGCGAGGCTTTGACTGCGGATAGCTAGTAGCTGATGGAGGATGGGAAGGAAGGGAGAAAGGTGGATTTGGATGTTGATGGGCTTATGGAAATTGTGGATTGGATTGGCGGAGGAAGTCAAGTGGAGGAGAAGGCCAAGAAGAAGAAGAAGAGATGCGGAAGAAGAGAAAATAATTTTCTAATTTGGGACTTTTGGGATGGAGTGAAGGACATGTAGGGAGATGGAAGGGGAGAGAAGAGCGACGGCCCCACCTCAACCTCCCCTCTCCTATCCTCCACTCCCCTCCCCACCTCCAGCTCCAGCTCCAGCCCAACCAACCTAAACTTTCTCTTAATCCAAAACTAATCAAGGAAAAAGTTACCTTAATTGTCTCAATTAATTTTTAACTACTTTCTCTCCCTCACTCTCTCCCATGAAATGCTTTCTACTCCTTCCCCTTCCTCCTTTCTCCACTCTCCCGTCCTCATCCTTCTCCCCACTCCTCTCCTCTCCCCTCCTTCCCCACAGCCAATCAAGAATCACAACTACACAACTCCTGCACAACAACTGCTCCGTTGGACAATGTCCCAGCCTGTGTTCCCAGTATTTTCAAGCTCATTTCTCTTTCCATCTTCTCTCTAATGACTTACACTTATACACTTATAGTTACTGGAGAGTAGAATGGATGCGTATTGAGATATAATTTCATGTAGTTTGTCCCTCCAACTGTTGCCCACCACACACACACCACCACTTCCCTCCTCTCCTCGCCACACAGACACACTCACTCAGAGGGACAGTGGCTCCGGGAGAATCGGGGAGGGGGGAAGGAGAGGAAATAAAGGTGAATGATGGTAATGCAGAGGGAAGTATGAGGAAAGTTTCGGAGCCCAACTTTCACTTTTGTACATCCACACACTCCGCAGCATGTTAAGAGTGGAACTAAAGCATTTACAACTCGCTCTCCCCACACCGCCCCTCTCTCCCTCCGCCTCCTCCACAGCAACACAAATATATGAGCGTATGCAAAAGTGAGAGTGTGGATTGCTGAAGCAGCATTTTTATTTGTCTCCTTGTTATTTTACGTCCTAATTACTCGGCTTACTCGGCTAAACTTTGGGCTGCTGCTGCTGGTGCTGGTCGGAGTCTCGAGAATACTTAACACTCCCAAGGCTCAGGATGTGGAGTGGGGTGGGGAGTGGTGGGGAGGGAGCATGTGGACGTGTTGGTTGGGCAGTGAGGGGAGTGTGATACGCTCCCTTATTGTATCTCAATTCCAGAGGAGAGGCGAGGCTGGGAGAAAGAGAGATGTCGTGTGTGGAATGAAGAAAATAAACTGCTGACACGTCAAGCTGCTTTTTGGACAGGAATTATCTCCGGGAGGCGCCTCGTGGATTTAACGAACGAGCTGTGTAGCTCTGATGCAGTGCTCAATGGGGACTCTCCCGCTCCCTTCAATTGTTTTCTCCCATCAATTTCATTGATGAGGATATGAGGTGAGCTCCAGGAGTCAGTCAGCCAGCCATCCACCATCCATCCACGCGTCTCACTCGATTATGTAGAGAGAGACGGAGGAAGACGGAGGTCCACGTTCCTCATTTGGGATGACAACTCAACTGACGTTCGTGCGAAGAAATGAAGCCAATATTTGTGTCGTCGTCGTCGTCGTCGTCGTCGTCGTCGTCGTCGTCGTTGTCGTTGTCGTCGGCGTGGAGGGAATGGGAATCGAGCCATAATGTAGTGTGTAAAAGGAGGGAAGGCAACACAACTTTGTCATCTCTTTTATTTACATTCCCTTTTTCACATCTCTACACAGACACACACACTCACTCCGGGGCCAAAATCCTCAAAATCCCGGGAAGTGGATGGGATACCCGGGAAGTCATTTTGCGTGTGGAATGCGAGGGGAGAGGACGGGAGAGGAGATGGCGAGGCTAATGGGCTAATGGAGAACCACCACGCATTCTAAATGATGACACATTCGACCCAGTCCTACTTTCTCCATCCATCTATTTCTTCCCACGTATGTGTCGTCTCCCTCATTGTTGCGCCTCCTTTGGTTTTGGTTACGCGTCCTCTTCCAGTAAAACACATTTTTCAATAAGATCAATGCTCTTGTCCCATAAGTGCTTTTTGAGCCACACAGGTCCATCCCAATCCGGAGATTAACTACTCCCAAACACTTTAGCAAAATCTGTATACATCCGTTTAATTCCACGCACTTCCATAGAGAGTATTTGAGTGTAAGGCTACATTAGGATTCAGCATGATATTAAATGGGTGGTGGTGGTGGTGATTGTGGGAGAGAGGATAAGGTGATGCTGAAAAGATAAAAAGATGAAAGTTCCTCATAAAATTTGTGATAGGACTCATGCATAGTTTCCCCCTAAAACTTTTAACTTTTCCGCTAATGACAAAAAATTGATTGAATAGTTGCGGGAAAGAGGGAGAGATAGAATAAATATGGAAAAGTGTTAGTAAAAATAAAATTGGGTGCCAAAATGGGAAATTGGGGAATTTGTAGGAAATTCTTCCAAAAATATTTTGGCTCTAAAATCTGGAAAAATAGAGAATTTTTTTGTGAACAATTCGCATTCCTTTTCTTTCACTTAGAAAAAAACATAAAAGCCGAAGATTTGAGATACGCTGCAGCACTCATCCTCATAGAGCGGCACGGCGTCTGGATCCCGGAGATAAGCTCCGTCAAAATACACACAGTGTATGGAGATGGGAGTTGTTTAGGAAGGAGGGGAGGGGAGATTCGAATCCAAGGAGAGAAAGATTTGACAGTGGAATGTGACAGGGGAGGGGGGTGAGAGAGAAAATGAATTTTATACTGATAGTTAAGCTTTCACTCTGCTTTGCTTCAATTGGAAAGCAACAAAAACAAAAACAACGTTGCCGCTTTCTCTTTCTTATCTGCATAGGAATACTTTCCTTTTTTAACCCAACACACAAGACAAACACAACACAAATAAAATTGCAAATTTGTACAGCGAATATGAAGTTGTTAGTTTTTGAGTCAGCCGGTATTCTGTATTCAGAATTCAGGATTCGGGATGGAATATATTTGATATTATGCCGAGTTTTGGTAGAATTGCTTTCAAATGATGGACAGAAAATTAATTAAATGATGATGCATGTGTGTTTTAGATCCTCTGGGCAGAGACTTTTGTCTTTCCATCTAGAATGTTACAAATGGAATTTTGTGAGGGATCTCTGTCTGAATCTGAATTTTCTGTAGAGTCTCTCCATAACTAATTCATACAATTCAGCAGATGGACTCCTGCTGGTGGTGACAGGAATTTTTCCACTAATTACAATTCCACCAAAGTGACCAAAGCAGCCCCAAATAAATAATCTGCCTAAAATCAGGGCCGTATAATGCGGCCAGCGTAGTCAGCCCCCGCTGCCTGAATATTCTCGAAACATGTAAATGGAACATTTTGCACTTTTTAAAAATATAAGAAAAGAAATAATATTTTGAAAGAAATAAAAATAAAAAAAAATAAAAAGAATATTTTGACTTTTCAAAAAGACGAAAATAAATTTTTTTGCACATTTCGAAAACATAAAAATAAAACATTTTCCACTTTTCTCAAAACATGTAAATAGAATATTTTGCACTTTTCTGAATCATAAGTAAATCGAACATTTTGAACTTTTCTAAAACATGCAAATACAACATTTTGCTTTACCAAAGAAAACCATGAATAAAATCAAAATGTTGTTTTTTTGTATGGAAACAAATTGCTGCCTAAAAGTAATTCCTTCGTCCGGCCCTGGCTGCATAAAATCATATCTCCCCGGGCCACGGGACATGTGGGACTGAGACAAGGCTCCATTAATTCAGGTGTATGTGTCCCTCTTTTGAGGATGTGGACACACAAAAGGATATAAAAGGTTCAAGTGACCATCGGTATCGGCATCGGGATCGGGATGCGCTTTTATCCTTGTGTCTAATGAGCTGACAGCTGACCTAATGATCTTGGGAGGAGAAAGGACCCGTCCGCTGGATGGATAAATAGAATCTCTCTCCAGAGCCAAAACATTCTTCTCATCTCCTCCTCCCCCCTCCCCCCCCCCATCCTCACACATTTTTTCTCCTGTTTTCTTCTCCGCTGTGTCGAACTTGGAACATGAAAACATAAAAACATAAAAACATGGAACATAAATTAGGGGAGTGCTCTAAAATCCTGGAGAATTCTCCAGTTATTCCCCACAAATTCTTCTCTCTCTGCCACCACCAACTACAACTACCTCATCCTATTTACTTTCACTCTCCGACCGTATTTTTTGGAACTCTTTGCTCAGCTGTGTGTGGATGAGATGTTCGCTTTTCTCTCTCACAAAATATATAGAGCCTCCAAGCCTTGTTTCTCTCCTTCGCTCCCAAAACATTTATCAAATGGAATTGTGACTCTCTCTCTCTCTCTCTATCTCTCTCCGTGTAAGATCCCAATATCCGAATTATCTCTTTCCACCTATAGTCACCTCACATGTACATAGTCCTAACTAGGGGCCTAACTACCCACCTTATTCTCCCAAACAAAAGAAGAAGAAGAAACAAAAAAGTAGAGAGCAGCTCCTCTCGCCAACATCCACAACTCAAATGAAACTCGGAGAAAGTGCTCTAGCCCTCCCTCCTTCTTCCACTTCCTCCCCGCCACTACTTATCACTTAACTTTCCATTTCCATCTCCATCTCCAGATCCAAATCCAATCCCATCCACTTCTTCACAACTTCATCCTCAAAACTATAGCACTCATCCCGCATCCAGCAAATTCTCACCATTCGCCATTCAGCCATCCATCCAGTGTGTCAGCGTCAGCCAACAGATATATGCATTAGTTCATCGGATCACCTTTCACAGACAAACGGTGACAGAGGCAAAGGAACCACGCACAAGGGGATGAGGAATTTTAAAACTTGCACTTTCACTCAGTCCACCTGCACTCTGAAGATTGCATTGGCCAGGGCCGGGGCCGGATAATGTGGCCAGCGCAGGCAGCCCCCGCTGCCTGAATTTTCAAAAAACATGTAAATTAAACATTTTGAAGTTTTCAAAAATATGTAAAAAGAATATTTTGACTTTTCAAAAACATTGCAAATAAAATTATTTACACATTTCAAAAACATGGACATAAAACATTTTCCCCTTTTCTCAAAACATGTAAATAGAAAATTGAGCACTTTTCTGAACCAAGTAAAAAGAACATTTTGCACTTTTGTAAAACATGTAAATACAACATTTTGCTTTAGCAAAGAAAACCATCAATAAAATCAAAATGGTGGTTTTTGTATGGAAACAAATTGCTGCCTGAAAGCAATTCCTTCGTCCGGCCCTGGCGTTGGCTATTGGCTGGAGCTGGAGCTGGATGTGGGATAAGGATCATCTCTTCTATTAAGGCTACTCTCTCTCACTCACTCGTCAATAATTAGACTACCCTGACGAGAGGAGCGGAGATTAAAAGAGACCAAATTAAATTATCTCCACTTTTCCATTTTCCATCCATCCATTCTACACTTTTACATATAGCTCTCATTTCAAACCATAAACACGATTATTTTCTCAATTATTCATCATGAAATTGGGAATGGGGAAACGGCGGCCTCCTCCTCCTGTAAAAGATAAAAGCTCCATTTTGAAATTTTTCGGGGATTTCCGTCGTCCTCATTAAAAATATCTGTACAAAAATGAAGTCTTTATATAACGAAAGCAACTTAACTCATAATGCGCAGGCGAGCTCGGCTTTGTTTTATTAATTTTACGATTTCCAACACATCCATTTTATTTGTATTTTAATTTATTAATTTATATTATGGACACAACCAACAAGAACAACCAACATACGGTAACCAACCAGGAGGTATAATGTTCCCATTTAACTTTCTCTTTTAATTAAACTTGCTTTTTGTTTTCTCCCTTTCAAAATCCTGGGAAATGTATTCCCCTCAGATTTTACTCTTTTATGGACACGGGGGAAAATTCTGGGAAATATTATATGCAAAAACTCATTCAAGTTTAAGTTCCTCCCACCTACCGTGTACTTATAGGGAGCGGTCATAAATGATGTCGGAGGTAGGGTCATAGTGGGTTAGATTACAAATCGTCTGTGAAGAACCAAAATGACCCATATCCATTTTTAGCTAAAAATAAAGCTTCTACAAAAATATTGAAATATGTCTTGAAAGCATTTAAATAGAACATTTTACACTTTTCAAAAACGTGTAAATGGAGCATTTTACGCTTTTCAAAAACGTGTAAATGGAACATTTTACTTTTTGCAAAAAAATTTAAATAGAACAATTTACATTTTTCAAAAACATTTAAATAAAACAATTAAAACTTTTCAAAAACATTTAAATAAAACAATTAAAACTTTTCAAAAACATTTAAATAGAATATTTTGCACTTTTAAAAAATTTGTAAATAGAAAATTTTACTTTTTTCAAAAAACTTGCAAATAGAACAATTTACATTTTTCAAAAACATTTAAATAGAACATTTTAAAGTTTTCAAAAACGTGTAAAAAGAACAGTTTACATTTTTCAAAAACTCCTAATTTAAATTTTACGTATGTTTTTCATTTTGATTTTATAACATAGCTCATTCTGCTTTTAACTTAAATTGGATATGGGTCATTTCGTATCTTCACAGACGATATGCCATATGTTAAAGATACACAGCGGGGCGGTGTTAAAAGAGTGGTAATTGGGGAGACATCACATATGGACCATCCCTTATACTATACCTACCTAACAAGTACTTTCCTTACCTAACTTGTGTGCTGCATGTGCTTCCAGAAATATGTAAATGTATGTAATTAACCTTGTATTTTAAGTAAGTAGCTATTAGGTTTGTATAATTATTTATTCATGAAGCCGCCGGCTCGGATTTTTGTTTGTTTTAAAAGCTTACAAAATTTAAATTGAACAAAATGAATACGTAAGATAAAAGGCACGTGCTCAAGTTCTTCAAGTTGAGTTACATAGTCATAGTGAAATATTATTATGTATACCTGCGGAATGGAGACGGGATATTATGCTTTGATGTAATGTGATATTTTCCATATATTTTGAACAGCGACGACCCGCATAATACAGATGCTAAATAAAAGAAGAAATTGAAACCCCCATTCTCCTCATATAATTAATTATTAAAATTCAGATGCAATTTAAAGAGAGCCTAACGTCCAGAAGGGAATCCACTATATTTCAAAAATATTGCGCAGAGGTGTAAGTACATAGAGAAAGTGCTCTCCTTTTTTTTTGAGACAGGCAGAACCTAAATTAAAGGAGACGCTCCCCGTTCCTTTCTCCTCTCATCCTTCAGCTCCTTCCTTCCTTGGCTATCAAACGAAACTAAACAATATACGACATGGCCACCACGGCAACTTTCTCAAAACATTCAACTTGAATTAGTAATGACATTTTGTAAAATGGAATTTAATGAAGGGATAAATGTCAATTGGAATTTTAATGCGTCTTCATTCCATCGCGTATTGTATGTACGTATGTCCTCCATTCCATTCCTTATACATATCGTCTGTGAAGAACCAAAATGACTCATCTCCAATTTAAGATAGAATTAAAATGAGCTATGTCAAAAGAAGAGACAGACAGTAAATAAGATACGTGCTTACAATATGCTAATCACGAGTTTCTAAAATAAGCAAATTGTTCTATTTACATGTTTTTAAAAGTGAAAAATACTTTATTTAAATTGTTTTTTGAAAATTGCAAAATATTCTACATGCATGTTTTTGAAAAGTGAAAAATATTATATTTACAGCTTTTTTTTAAAGTGAAAAATATTCTATTTACATGTTGTTCAAAAGTTCAAAATATTCTATTTACATCCTTTTTGAAAAGTGCAAACTATTCTATTTGCATGTTTTTCAAAATTGCAAAATATTCTATTTGCATCTTTTTTGAAAATGAAAAATATTCTACATACATCTTTTTTGAAAAGTGCAAAATATTCTATTTGCATGTTTTTCAAAATTGCAAAATATTCTATTTGCATCTTTTTTGAAAATGAAAAATATTCTACATACATCTTTTTTGAAAAGTGCAAAATATTCTATTTGCATGTTTTTCAAAATTGCAAAATATTCTATTTGCATCTTTTTTGAAAATGAAAAATATTCTACATACATCTTTTTTGAAAAGTGCAAAATATTCTATTTGCATGTTTTTCAAAATTGCAAAATATTCTATTTGCATCTTTTTTGAAAATGAAAAATATTCTACATACTTTTTTTTTGAAAAGTGCAAAATATTCTATTTGCATGTTTTTTGGAATTGCAAAATTTTATAATTAAGCGTTTTTCAGAAGCCCACAAGGTTCAATTTACATGCTTTGATGAAAATGTTATTTACATTTTTTCTGTAGATAGTGCATTTTGTTTGAAACTACAAATGGATATGGGTCATTTTGGTTCTTCACAGACGATATGGTATATATTATAGCTATATGGCTCGTTGGAAAATCCCTCAAGTGAGAGGATATGATCCCATAAAAATAAAAGTCATGTAGCACACGTTCCCAATTTTAAAAAAAATCAAAAAATCCAAAATAATAAATATCAATTTTCTAACAATTTTTTAAAATCCTCATAATTACATCCAAAAATTGTTTTTGTACACATATGTAGCATGTGCATGCTGCTGCAAGGAACCAAGGATTTATGTTTTTTTAAATTGACACTATATGTATATTGTGTGACTTATGTATAAAATAATTTCGGGCCATCCTCATCATCACATTTTAAATATTCAACTCACGAGTCCAAATGCATAAGGAAGAAGAGTGATTCATTGTCTATGTGTCGTGGGATGCTGGGAATTTCCTGTATAATTTGGGAAGATTAGTACAGTTTCCAAGAGATCACTATAGGAAAGCTGTTCAAGAATTCCAAGATGTTGTATGTGCTACTGTTAGGGACTGTAAAGAAGTGTGTTTTGATTATGCTTTGATATTATTGGTAAATATTGTGGATCGTTGTGATGCAGCGTCTAGAATGTCAAGATAGTTTCGTCTTCGGCAGAATTAAGCGGAGGAACTTAAGAAAACGAACGAGGAACGGGGATATGAGAAACTGCGTAGCTTAGCTGTCTACCTGGATTTCTGGGGGAATTAATTAAGATTCATTTGTGAAGGGAACAGCTACGTATAATATACATATGCGACTTCCTTTGATTCAGGGAGAAGAAGAAGAAGAAGAAGAAGATGGAAAGGGAAAATATTGGAGAGATTAGAGAAAGAAAGAGAAGATGAGAATTGTAAATTTATCCCATAAATCTCATGTGCCGGGACGGAGACGGAGACGGAGACGGAGACGGAGACGGAGACGGAGGACTGAAATACTGACACAGAATGAAGAGAAAAATCAGAACAGGGAAAATGCTTTTCTCATTTTCTCCCCGCTTCTTTTATCCCTTTCTTAGGGAGGAGATGGAGTCTCATAAGATGCGGAGATAGTCTGCATAATTATAGTATCTGTGCCTGTCGTCTGAGTGGAGTGGAGTGTCTCCCTGTGTGGAGGACGAGATTCGTATTGGGGATGAAGAAAGCGCCATGAAATGAATGCAATGTAATGAAGATGAATGGGGAGTTGTCACTTGTGTCTCTCTGCCTCTGCCTCTGACGGAACATATCGTCTGTGAAGGACCAAAATGACCCATATCCAATTTAAGCTAGAGTCAAAATGAGCAATGTCATAAAAACAAAATTAGAGACATGCGTCAAATGTTAAGTAGGAGTTTTTGAAAAGTTTAAAATGTTCTATTTACATGTTTTCGAAAAGTGTAAAGTGTTCTATTTACATGTTTTTGAAAAGGGAAAAATGTTCTATTCACATGTTTTCGAGAAGTGTAAAATGTTCTAATTCCATGTTTTCGAAAAGTGTAAAATGTTCTAATTCCATGTTTTCGAAAAGTGTAAAATGTTCTATTTCCATGTTATAAAAAAGTGTAAAATGTTCTATTTCCATGTTATAAAAAAGTGTAAAATGTTCTATTTCCATGTTATAAAAAAGTGTAAAATGTTCTATTTCCATGTTATAAAAAAGTGTAAAATGTTCTATTTCCATGTTATAAAAAAGTGTAAAATGTTCTATTTCCATGTTATAAAAAAGTGTAAAATGTTCTAATTCCATGTTTTCGAAAAGTGTAAAATGTTCTATTTCCATGTTATAAAAAAGTGTAAAATGTTCTAATTCCATGTTTTCGAAAAGTGTAAAATGTTCTATTTCCATGTTATAAAAAAGTGTAAAATGTTCTATTTCCATGTTATAAAAAAGTGTAAAATGTTCTATTTCCATGTTATAAAAAAGTGTAAAATGTTCTATTTCCATGTTATAAAAAAGTGTAAAATGTTCTATTTCCATGTTATAAAAAAGTGTAAAATGTTCTATTTCCATGTTATAAAAAAGTGTAAAATGTTCTATTTCCATGTTATAAAAAAGTGTAAAATGTTCTATTTCCATGTTATAAAAAAGTGTAAAATGTTCTATTTCCATGTTATAAAAAAGTGTAAAATGTTCTATTTCCATGTTATAAAAAAGTGTAACATGTTCTATTTCCATGTTATAAAAAAGTGTAAAATGTTCTATTTCCATGTTATAAAAAAGTGTAAAATTTTCTATTTCCATGTTTTTGAAAATTGTAAAATGTCCTATTTCCATTTTATAAAAAAGTGCAAAATTCTCTGTTTCCATGTTTTTGAAAAGTGTGAAATGTCCTATTTACACGTTTTGAAAAGTGTAAAATGTCCTATTTACATGCTTTTAAACAGTGCAAAATGTCCTATTTAAACTTTTTGAAAAGTGTAAAATGTTCTATTTAAATGTTTTTAAAAAGTACAGAGCATTCTATTTAAATTCTTTCAAGACATGTTTCAATATTTGTGTAGACGGTTGCTATTGTTTTGAGCTACCAATGGATATGGGTCATTTTGGTTCTTCACTCACGATATGTGAAGTGGAGACCGTATATTGGGCTGACACTGACAATGAGTGGCTCCGGGCCGGATCCACTCATTGTGTATGTATTATTCATGGTGTCCATTATTGTAAAGGATCTTGTCATCTATATTGTCTTGTCTGGTTTGGTCTGGTTCTGGTTTCGTCTGTTGAGTGAGTATATTATAGGAGCTTCCACTTCATAGTCCTCATCACCATGATCATAGTTTCATGGAGATGGAGATGGGAGAGATGAGGTATTTGTGACTAACCTGAGGATGTTCCTCGTCTTCCCTCTGCTCTGTGTTGGTTCGTGTTATGTTGTTAGATCGAATTGGAGAGTCTAAAATGCAATTCAATCCAACAAGGTTTCTCGTCTCCACGTTTAGTGCAGTGGAATGGGCATACATACAAACATACCTACTGGTGAGACAGATCTATAAGTATTCTGAAATGAAAATGAAATGAAAATGAGGGAAACTCAATGGGAATTGTTGAAGGGCTGGAGAATTGTGGAGAGAGTAGAATGTGTGTGGCTATACCATTCAAGGTATTTCCATGTCGATGTCGAGGACTTTCCTCTCTCCCCTTTATTATTACAGTAGACTTGGATGGAATAAAGGCGAAGGTGGTTATGGGCATGGGGAGGATACAGATACAGGTGTACAATTTTTTACACTTCACACTTAACAAATTTTTAACTTTTGTAAAACATGTAAATGCAACATTTTGCTTTACGAAAGAAAACCATCATTATAATCAAAATGGTGGTTTTTGTATGGAAACAAATTCCTGCCTAAAGAAAAGTAATTCCTTCGTCCGGCCCTGAGTAGAGTAGAGTGTGTGGAAGATGTTACGTGGGGAATTTCCTCCTCGATTTCGAATTCGATATTAGCTTCCCCAGCCCCCAGCTCCAGCTCCAGTCTATACGGTCGTCACGGGGAAGACAAAGCCAATAACTATACAGTATACTGATCTGATATAGTAGGCAGTATAGGCACTCTCCCATTCGTTTGTCTCTTGCCTTTGTTTTTGTTCTTTGAGGAATTTTATTTGCGTGATTGTGATTATGAGGTATAATAAAATTAACATACTAACACCAACACTACTATCAGTATTGCCTTGGATGTTTTGTTTTGTTTTTTACGAAGCATTGACCTTGTAGATAGTAGAGGGTGAGGAGGAATGAATCGACTATATGTAATGGAATGGGGAATGGGACCGCCATGTTTTTTGTATTGTTTTTATAGCATTTAGATTTGGATTTGGATTTCATTTGAGGACACTGATACAAGATCGAGTCGTTTGGGTCGTTCTCGTTCTCGTTGGCATTGTGTGTCACTGAGACAGTGAAATGCAACTATTTTATTTGTTTGATTGTATCAGGGACGAGAGTTGATGGTTGACATGTTTCCAAGTGAACGTCGAATTTGATAGTCTTTCTGTAGTGTTTTCGTAGCACTCCAATGCAATGCTGTGATATGTGCTATGCTGTAGTGTGGTCATCATCTCTCTCAGCTTGTATCTTTTGAAGGGATGGCATTTTAGTTTTTGGTATTTCAAATTAACACACATATGTATCTATGTACCTACCTACGTGGTGGGGAGAGGGACTGGGACTGGGACTGGAATGTGAATTTAAAGGTGTCGTTTGGAGTAATAAAATACTCGTCATTACCATTCATGTGAGGGCATAAAATCCGATTCCGATTTAAAATGAATATAAAAATTAGAATTACTTCTCCATAGTCTCTACCATGATGCTGATGAGTCTGTCTGCGGTAGAGAAATATGTGGAGAGATGTGAATGGATAAGTCTGATTGGATCCTGTGATTGTCCGGATTTTATTTCTTCTCATTTTTATCATTATCACACACAGCTATATAGTTGCTTTCATCCAAGCTATCGTTATCGTTATCTCTCACTCCATCGTTATATAGTCTTTATTTCCTTTCATTTTTTGTTTTTAAAAAATTAGGATTCGAAATATCGAAATGTAAATTATAAAAAACGTAGGTAAATACGTGGTATATATTTTTTTAACTATGAGTAAGATTTTATAGCACAAATATTATGTAGTACTCAACAGTACTGATTACTGATAAAAGAAGTGGATTTGTACTGATTACTGATTTCATAGAGCCCCCACATAATATGTCCAAAATGTAATTTAAATATTTTTTAAAAATTTAGGCTCGTTCTTTATGTGTAGACTGCAGGCAGGTTGCATGGAGCATGAGCCTCGTCATGTTTCATTAATGGGATTGTTTTTCATTGGCGTTTCAGTTCTATATGTTTGTGGGTTTAAGGTTGACATATTCGCGTTGTGGTTTGTTAATTTTTTTGTTGACCGCATCCTCATGCAGCAGTATTCACAGTGCTATACTTTTACGTGGTAAAGCCTAATAAACTGTAGCAAGTTGATCAAATTAAGAATTTAAATATTTTTTGAAGCCATCCATTTCCATATCTATATTAAAATAGACTATATCGTATGTAAAGAACCAAAATGACCCATATCCAATTTAAGCCAGAAATCAAAATGAGCTATGTCATAAAAACAACAAAATGAGAAGTATGCGTAAAAGGTTAATTAGGAGTTTTTGTAAAGTACCAAAAGTTCTATTTCCATGTTTTCGTAAAAGTGCAAAATATTCTATTTACATGTTTTTGTAAAAGTGCAAAATGTTCTAAATACAGGTTTTTGAAAAGAGCAAAATTTTCTATATATATACTTGTTTTTTAAACGTGCAAAATATTCTATTTACATATTTTTTAGAAGTGCAAAATGGGCTATTTAAATACTTTTAAGACATATTTCAATATTTTTGTAGATATATAGTACATATTATTTTTAGCTAACAATGGAAGTGGGTCATTTTGGTTCTTCACTGACGATATATCGATGTACCTACCTACGTTTATTGTGATTTGACTGTATTTTAGGATACGCTAATAATCGATTGGCTAGTTTGGATTTGGAATTTGTTTTAGGCAAATTATTATGGGCTGTGGGTTTAGCGTTATCCCAGTCCCAGTGCCAGTGTCAGTGTTGTTTAGTCATAGGCATAAATATTGCCCCCACTTTACATTTTACAGTGCAATATTCACATTTTTATAGATTTTAATATAGTAGGTATATACTGTAGAAATAGGCTATATAGATGTGTGGTTGTAGTTGTGGTGATGTAAAGTCTAATGTTTCTCTTAAAAAAACCTCACGTCTTTTTCTAACTCTGTATTCTGTATCCCTGTGACTTTCGCCTATATCCGTATTCGTAAAGCGCCGTTCCATTGCCCTTACCCCGTGTTTCTTCAGTTGCCCTGGTTTTGTTTTGGTGAGTCTCTCTCTCTCTCTCTGTCTGTCTCTGTTTCTGTTTGCACGGCCGGGTTCTTTAACTTTGTCGGGTGGTAATCCAGATTGACACTGGTTGTATGCAGTGGGAGTCCGTTAGTTGAAGTTGAAGTTGAATTTTGAAGTTGAGTTGAACTGAGTGAGCCTTTTTAGTAAGTCAAATAGATGGATACTTTTATAGGATGCACAATTTCCATGTTGCCTTTTGGATCTTTTCAATGCTCTTATGGAATGTATTGTACTCATTTTTGTATTAACATTCAGGGCTATGCATACTTATTCTATAAGTCCTTCATTCTTCTCTTGACTTTTATAGGCCAACGCCATGGCATATCCCAACCCAGTGCCATGCCAAGTCACAAGCCAACAAAAACCAAGCAAATGCAAATGCAGCTCAATATACACTGCAATACAAAAAAAGTCTGAGTAAAAATTGACAACTGCATAGCTTGTGACTTGTGAGCACGAGCCCATATTACGGCAGTCCAGTATATCAATGTAGTATTAGAGTATTGTACTTTACATACTAAACTAAACCAGAACCAGAACCAGACCACTAAATTTATTGTTTATTGATCCGTATACTTACGAGTTGCACGAATGAGCAACTTTTCCTAATCTCCACATTACTATACAGCTATAACTTTACGGTTACGACCATAATTAAACCATATAACCAGGCTGCAATGTCAAATATCACAATGTAATTTATTCAATCAACTGAATTTATATTTTGTATATTTAAAAAAAAATTTTTTGATTTAATTATTTATTAAACAACCATTTCCTGAACGGAACTACTCAAGGACAAGGAAATCGTTCGTTATAAACGTGGGAGTAAGAATCATTTTTTTAAAATCCGACTCGGAAATTCGGATTCGGAATTGGAGGATTTGACTATTTAAACAAAATGATTTTTGTAGTATGCTTGAACGTGTAGGGAGCACGAGGAAATAATAGGGAGACAATGTTGTTCTTTGTTTTTAGCCTTTAGGCACAACACGAACTACGAACAGGAATACGACAAAACGAATACGAGATTCTATAAGACTTTTGTTGCTTTGAATTTCCCTCCATTCTGTAAGCTATAAGCGGATTTATTTAAGTTCGCTTCATCTCTCTCTCTCTGACTCTGTATGTGTGTTAGTGTGTTTCTATGAGGAAAGAGGATCTCTCTTCTCTCTCCATACAAATCCATTTAAAATATTATTATCATCATTATTATTACTACAGTGTGTTGGAGTTTTTGTGTGTGTTGACCTCGGGCAAGGATTACTCACGTATAAATAAGTATATAGAGATTCTCCGACTCCGACAATTTCATTTTTCATTCTCAATTTACAATATACATTCGACAAAACTAAACGCATGATATGATGCGAAGGGATTACATGATTTTAACATAATATGTAGTTACCTTTTACTTATCTTTGTACTTAGGTAGAGGTAGTTAGGTTGGTAGGTATAGGTAGGTACTTTATTTGTTTTAGTTTGACTTTGACTTTTGATCAACCTCCTGATCTCCTCGCTGAGTGCTGAGAAGTACTTTAAAATGCATCCAGACGAACTGGATCCAATTTGGGGTGTAAGCATTCATTCACAATACGCAATTCGAGTATCGAAAACCTTGATCCGTTGATTCGTCCTCTATTCAATCGACTGATGGATTTATTTATTTACTTATTTATTTATTTGTGTTTTTTTTCGGATTAGAATCCATGCGATGACCTGGGTCACAAAAAGATTTGGTCTGGGAATAAGACGTGTGAAAGTTGGCCCCAGTTCCTAGTAATTGGACCGCAGAAGACGGGGACAACAGCTCTCTACACATTCCTCACTCTTCATCCCACCATCAGCAGCAACCGACCGAGTCCAGAGACTTTCGAAGAAGTCCAGTTCTTTAATGGAAAAAACTACTACAGAGGATTAGACTGGTGAGTCAGACCAAAATCTATACAATTTACAAAATTCATACCACTCAAAAAACACCTTCACTATTTTATTGGCTTATTTACGTTTTATTGACGCGAGGGAGGGTGAGCGGACTGAGTGGCCAATTACCAATTTAAATCCCTCCCCATAATATGTACCTGCTCCAGCCTTTCAAATCACTTATTTATTTCAGCCCGATTCTTCAAGTCTCAAAAATTTATACCATTTTGTATTTATTTTATGTACAATTTCGTACCTGCGTTGCACTCAAGTCAAGACCACGGCGTCCTACCCAAGTTTTTACATAATTATATTTTCCCTCTTTCCTCTTTCCCCATTCCGTAGTTTCAAAATACTTAAATCATCTTGCATGTGGAGATAGTGGATCATAAAGTCCAGTCACGGTATCAATGTACTGGTCAGGCACGGAACCACAAACCTTGTGGTTCTAATCTTGCAGCAAGGACCTCCTGCACTCAGCCGCTCACCTGCTGCCTCCTAAATAAAAATATTCTGAGCCTTTGAAAAAAAACATTTTGTGTATTTTGTATGGAACGCAGGTACATCAAATTCTTTCTGGCTGGCAGCAGCAACGGAACCTATGCGAATCTCACACTTACCCTCACAAATAATATTGGGAGTGGCGGTCCGGTGGACGGGAGTAATGGAGCTGTAAATAGTAATGTAATCCCAAAAATCCCCACACTTCCTCCAAACTCTCCCAATGCCCCGAATTCTCTGAATCAGAATGGAGAGTTATCCAAGAAACCCATCTTGTTTGAAAAGAGTGCGACTTATTTTGATAACGAAGTCGTTCCTCGTCGAGCCCACGCTTTACTCCCCAAGGCTAAAATTGTAAGTGGAATTCCGAATTACTTTACTTATCTCCGATCCTATCAGTTTGATATTATTACGTGTTACTCATGATGTTCAATTTTGTAGGTTACCATTTTAATTTCGCCGGCCAAGAGAGCTTACAGTCAGTATCAGCACATGCGAGCTCACAATGACCCCATTGCACTCAATTACACTTTCTTTCAAGTCCTTACTGCATCCAGTAGCTCACCCAGGAACTTAAGGGAATTGAAAAATTGGTACGTGTCCTCACACTTAATGTGTAGTTATGTCTTTGAATTGAACAAGTTTATCATCCCCGTTTTCGGAATGTGCACAAATTTAAGAGGAGACAATAATTGGTTTTTTATCATTTCAGTTGCTTGAATCCGGGACGCTATGCTCGGCATTTGGAGAGGTGGCTCAGTTATTTCCCATCACGGCAGCTCCTGATTTGGGATGGTGAAGAGCTGAGAAACGATCCTGTTTCTGTTATGAATCGTCTTCAGCAATTCCTCCAGATTAATCCCGTATTCGACTATTCCACTAAATTAAGGTGATTATTAGTTGTACACAAGTCTATGTTGATTCACATATCAAATAAAACTATGTGGTTTAGGTACCTGCACCTTCCTGCTTTGCTCTATAGGCAACGTTAAGTTCTGCTCTGTGAGTCTTCCTGGTGCTGTGCTGTGTCTACTGCTGCAGTAGACACAGCACAGCACCAGGAAGACGGACTGTGAGCTCCTCTTCGTGTTTACAAGCGTACTCTTCCAATAACTCAGTGAGGCTCGGCTTTCACAGCAAATGTGAAAGTTACAAATGTAGCGCGTACAAAAGTAACACTCTCCGTGTTGACAAACATGAACATTAGCATCTTGTCGACTTTTGTAACGCAGCTTAGAAACTCCCATCCGTCTTTCATTCCTTGTCGTATCTGCCCGTCTCCCAGTTTACAAATGTAACAATATTCAGTATGTATGTATTGCATACTATTAGTTTATATTCCAAAGGCAAAGAAGAATTCCATTCTTAACCATGCTTTCAAGCTAAATAATAATTCTTGATAATAACTTGGATCGTGCTTACATTTACGTCTGTTGTCACTTTTCTCATTTTCATCTCGTTTGCGATTGTTTTTCAATGCTCATTCTGTTAATCCTAAGTAATATTTCGGATCAAGAATGTAAAATTATGGGATTGGATCCTCAGGTGTCAAGACCAGAGTGGATGATTCTGTCTTTTCTGTTTCGCCTATAACCATTAGACCCATTGCTATCACCTTTGGAGCTGCTAAGAATCAAGTAATTTGTTTTGTGTATATGTTATTTTATTTTATTGTTTTACTATTTCATTAGCTTAATTTGTGACATGATGGAATTTTGATTACAAAATTTTCAAAAATGCTGTTCTCCAAACCCTGTTAGTTAACAAATTAATGCTAATAAAAAAATAAATTTTATTCCAGGATGACTTAACATATAAGCTAGCAGACATAGTGAATGCAAACGATGACGTTATAAAAGCAAAGGAAGAAGGAGCAACCCACAGTGAGATATATGAGCTCGTCAAATTACTCCAGTATCACTGTGCTACACTCGTTGACAATGAAATCCCCGGCGTTCCAAAGGCCGTTCATAAGTCATCTGGAAAAGTTATTAGAAGTCTCAAAGCTCGCTCAAAGGGGAAGGAAGGAAGAATTCGAGGGAATTTAATGGGAAAACGAGTAGACTTTTCAGCCCGTACAGTTATTTCACCTGATCCGAATCTAAAAATTGGCGAAGTAGGCATTCCACTAAATATTGCCAAGAATTTAACCTTCCCAGAAATGGTGACACCTTATTATTTGGCTGGAGAGAATGAGGGCGCTTGTGGCCACTGGAGTTAAAAAATATCCTGGAGCTAAATATATTGTCAGACCCAATGGGGACCGTATCGATTTACGTTATGCCACCAGCAAAACTTCTTTGAAGTTGGATAGTGGCTACAAGGTAAATCAGTAGCTTATAAGCTAATATATTATACATTTAGCTTATCCACCTGCTTGTGTATAAAGTTACTAACATTTACTTAAAATTTAAAAGCAGGCTAAGCTTTTATTCAAATTTCCTGTCTTTCAATTTCAGGTTGAGCGTGATTTAGTGAATGGGGATATTGTAATTTTTAATCGCCAGCCATCTTTGCACAAAATGTCCATGATGGGTCACAGAGTCAAAGTTTTGCCATACACAACTTGTAGAATGAATTTAAGGTATCCAAATTATTCAAATCAATAAAATTAATAAAAACTACGTAATAAATAAATATCTTACTATTTCCTATCAATTTACGTGCTGCATTGGTTTTATCATTTTTTTGTAATACAGTTGCACTACACCATACAATGCTGATTTTGATGGAGATGAAATGAATTTGCACGTGCCACAGTCATTGGATGTTGTGGCTGAAGTGGAGCAATTGCAATTGACTACCAGGCAGATAATTACCCGCAGTCTAATAAGCCCGTGATGGGGATTGTTCAAGATGCTCTCACTGGATCCATGATGATTACTCGAAGAGACAGTTTTTTGGACCGGGTATGTCTAATTAATTTATAATGAAAAGCATACACTTATTAATTTTTATTTGGTTACTTTGAAACGAATAATGATTGTCTAATAGCGGTGTATTGTATTAAATTACTAATATTAAACTTAAAGCCTTTTGCATAAGTTTACGACTTGTGCGCTGGACACTATTAATTTTATACTATTTCATATGTTTAAATTCCTTAGGAAATCATAATGAACCTTCTCATGCACGTTACGACTTGGGATGGCAGAATGCCCCAGCCAGCTATCCTCAAACTAAAAATCACTTTGGACTGGAAAACAGTTGTTCACACTATTAATTCCTGGCGAACTGAATCTTGTACGACGGCATTCCAGTCACTTGGATTCTGAAGACGACGGTCCCTACAAGTGGGTCTCAGTCGTTGACACCAAAGTGATCACCACGAAAGGTCATCTTGTGGCAGGGATTCTTTGTAAAAATACTCTTGGCACTTCATCGGGTTCTCTTCTCCCCGGTTGTATGATGGAGCTTGGACATAAAGTTACTGGGGTATTTTACAATGATGTTCCAAATTCTGTGAATTGCTGGATGAAAGCTCAAGGTATTTCAAGGTGCGCATATTTCCTATATTTAAGTGTGTTGCTTAACCAATATAGTTTATAAACATAAATAATAATAAAAGCAGGCTGTAAGTAGTCATATCGTTTTTCGTAATTATAATTATTTTTATTAATATGTGTGTTTCTATGAGGAAAGAGGATCTCTCTCTCCATACTCCATACAACTCTATTGACAATATTATTATCATTATTATTATTACTACAGTGCGTTGGATTTTGTGTGTGTGTGTTGACCTCGGGCAAGGATTACTCACGTATAAATAAGCATATAGAGATTCTCCGACTTCGACTCCGACAATTTCCTTTCTCGATTTTCTATGCACATTCTACCAAGCTACACGCCTCAGTCTCAGTCAGAGAGGGATGAGAAGGGATAGCATGATTTTAACATGTGTACCTTTTACTTATCTTTTTACTTAGGTAGGTAGGTAGGTAGGTACTTTATTTATTTTAGTTTGACTTTGACTCTGACAGTTTTTTTGTAATAGTTTGGAAAACCCGCCGCTATTTTCATTTCTTGTTAAATATGATGTATTTTATACATATTGAAATTAAACGCATGTTCACATTGAATTTCCAGACAATATTTTTTAAATTGTATATTATTACATACTGAATTATGTTTTACACAATTTTTTTGAAAGATTAAACGGGTACGGCCTGAGAGCGGTTGTCCTTCTTTTTAAATTGTACTAAAAAATATCTGTACTCACGTGACGTTAATGTCGACTTCGATTTCGATCTGGAATTCTAAAGTAGGTACCTACTATCTACAGTAGTATTCGTAATGCCTCCGCGGGTTCTAAATTCAAAAGGCAAAACTCCTTTGAGTTGTCGTCGTTTTGTTCACGCGGGGGCATTTACACAGTCGAAGAAAAATGGAACAACGAAAGACTTTTCAGAATATTACATGTATCTCAAATGAAAACTAAAAAGGGAAAGGACAGCTACTAGTAAGCTGTATATGTAGAATAATGCCTTGTAAAATAGTAATAGGAAACTATGTATGTGTCTAGTAGCCTAGGATGAAGTAAGTATGGAAAATGAATTGTACATAATACACAGAAGATAAAAAAGGCTAAAAAAAAGGAAGCATGGGGGGAGACGGAGAGACAGAGCCTAGCCAGGCAGAGAAGTAAATGGAGGGAGGAAATTAAATGGCGTAGCGTGTTTTGGTGGAATTAGTGAGTTGCACAATGATTATTGGGTCTCAGGTGTGTGAGGGTCGAGGGTCCCAGAGTTGACTGTGTGTGAGGAAGCAATCGAAAGGGAGCACATACCATTCCATCCCACTTATTAGAGCTCCCAAAGTCTCCGTCACTCCCCCGCTTTGAAAATCCATAAAAAAGTCCCTGCCTCGTCGGTCTGACTCGAAACCATCAACTCACCTCCTACTCTCACACCCCCCAAATGGGACTGATTGAGACTGATAGCCAAAGACTTTTTAGGACTGAGGACTGACTGGGACTCACGGGATGCGGGCTGGGAACTGACTTAACTGACTGATGTAAAAAGTCAAGACTTTTTAAGAATAAATTAAATTTGCCTGGAATTTCAGGTTGAGGTGAGGCCGTACGGTGTGATTTATGCCGTTGTAGCAGTTCGTGACCAGGATGAGGGAGAAAATAGACTCGTTTACTTGGAAATCAAAGAGGGAGATCCTAATGGAATTTTCCGAGTGACTCCGACGACGAGTCGTAATGAGTTCTACATTGAGATGTCTCCTATTGTATCCAAGAGTTTCGATCTGAGAGGACACAAGTCTCAGAGTTTTAATTTGACGCTCTGAGCAACGGATCGTGGACTTCCATCCAAAAGTTCCGAAAAGGTACACGACGACGAATAAATATTGTTTAGTTTTCCAAGCCACGTTTCCGAAATTAGATTAGCATCCCTTCCAAAGACTTGTACCCTTTGATCACTCTTGTCGTATGTAGCTCACTGGCTCACAGAGAAAATAAAGTTACAAAGTGTTGAAAGATGAAAATGTTTCGAACCGTACACGCTACACGCCCGTTCTCGGCCTTTTACTTCCTTCCTCTCGATTCTAATCATTTTCCTAGTCACCGATTCCTTTAAAACTGTATTAAGTAATGAATTCCGAGTATTTTTCTGACGCACTCTAATTCATCATCCTTCCAGGCGCTTGCACTGTTCTTAACGCACACTCCTAATTATTTTCATTGGATTTTGTGTATAGGATCTCCAGGTTAAAGTTACGGATGCTTATCGGTTTGACAAATCCAGCAATTTCGCTATCTTTGACAAGGACGTGTACGAAGTTGAAATATCGGAGACGTCTCCTCCGAACTCGGTTGTATTTCGATTCAAACGACCAGACTCGAAAGTAGTTCTCAGTATCTCAAGTGGGAATGAAGGAGGTGATTTCCATCTTGAAGAAAAGTCTGGAGTTCTCTACACATCCAGATGGCTAGATTCTGAGAGCAAATCATCTTATACATTAACCATTGATTCTCGCGATCGTCGTCCAAATCGCATGGATTCATCTCGAAGCAGACAGTCTGTGGCAAAGATGATTGTAAAGATTCGAGACAGGTACTCAATATTGGATCGTCTATTCATGACATTAATTCATTCGTAAAATTATCACCACCGAACAGAGATTCTCATTTAAGTCTTCCACTTCCACAATATTCTGCGATACGATGGCTTGATAGGTTAAGCATGAGCTACTAATAATTCACAACATCAAATAACTTTTTTGCATTCTTTGCTTACTTTCTCGGATAGTAATGACCACGACCCAAAGATGCGAATCTCATATCCAAATAATGCCTCTGAAATTATTGTGATGGAGAACGAGCCAATAGGAACAAAAGTTGCTAAAATCACTGCTCGAGATTTGGATCAGGGCGAAAATGGGTAATTATTTATTTGGGATTACGAGCATTATTTATGATTCGTCCGAGATTCTTAAATCGTAGGCGCCGGGCCCGTGATTAAATATTAATTTGTTTACTATTCAAGGTACGTAACTTACAGTATAGCAAATCTAAAACCTGTTCCATTCACGATCGACCATTTCACTGGAGAGGAGACTACAAACGAGTACAGTGGCGGGTGGCATCACTCAAGAAGCTCGTCTCGTATTGGCCCATCCTTTGGATAGGGAAGAGATCCCGTATTATGTCCTGAATATTACTGTGTGGGATCAAGGAAAGCCACCAAAACAAATCTCAAAACTTCTGACTATTAAGGTAAGGGTTCAGAGATGAGATAGATCAATGCATACTACTACAGAATCTACAGGTTTCCCATTCGGTATAATTACACCACCACTCTGACGTGCGTATGATTTGTAGCTTTCTCTCGTATTCACTATTGTTATTAGATTTTGGACTCGAATGACTTGGCTCCGAAATTTTTGAAGCCTGCAATGAAAATCAAATTTGGTGCCCGGCACTCCCAACTCACAGATCTCCTACAGATTTTTGAATGATTTCCCTGAGTTTAGTATTGATGAAAAAACGGGTGTGATTAGATTAGTAAGTAGTTTGGATCGGGAGCGTCAGGATGTGTATGAACTGTTGGTTGTTGCCGAAGATCATGGAACCCCTAAAAAGTTGTCCTTCATAGCAGTTGTGACTATTGTGGTAGATGATAAAAATGACTGCTATCCCGTCTTTGAGTCTGATTCGTACGGTGCTAGCAGATATAAAATAGCGAGAATAAGAGAGGATTGGCCGGTGGGTGCTGTGGTGACGAGGATTTTTGCAAAGGATGAGGATTTAGGCCTTGGCGGCACTGTTCGCTACTCTTTGGTGGACGGTGGGGTGGGAAAGTTGATTTTTCTTTGGGTGAAATCTCTGTCGTCCTTCGTGTCCATAGTGCTCTGGATTATAAGGCAACATCTATTTACAATTTGACTGTTCGTGCTCGGGATTTGGGAATACCATCTTTGGAAACGGAAAATTTTGTTATCGTGGAGGTACGGGATTTTATTTTATTTTGAAAATTCTCGTTTTCTTCTCCTTTTTGATTTTACACTTGGGCTCCCTTGGAGGCATTTTCTCTTCACTCTTTGGTCCTTTTCCTATGAATGAAACTACGGGCTTATAAATCGTAAGTAGTTCCAGACTTCGACCCTCTGATCAATCAATATAAAGTGCAGGATGTGTTTCGTGGGAAAGTACATGGTACTGAAACGAAATCATATGAATTGTCACAGAGTCCATGCGTATCTATTCACGTCTCGCATGGCACCACCAAAGCTCTTACGGTTGCGTTATGTATGTTATGTGTAGTTTAACTTGAAGCCTGGAACTCACAGCCCTCCAGTTTCGACGAGCATTCCACATAGTTTCCTAACATTGAATAAATGTGTGAAGGATTTATTGCTTTTATGTGTACATATTTTTTATTCGCAATGAAATTCCTCGAAAGCAAGAACCTTATTGACTCAAGTGTATGAGTCATGAGTTGCCCCAATTTATGAACTGAATTTAATATTGACACTTGGTATGGTTTATTATGGTGTGTGACGTAAAATTGGTTCCTTAATTCTAGATATTTGATGTCCGGAAAAACACATTACACTTCACTTTTCCGTCAATCGTGACCACCGCTGAAATTTCTGAGAACTCACCTGTTGGATCGATCGTAGGACGAACAACGCCAAGTTCTTTCTCAGAGTCGAAATATCCCGGTGTCATATTCAGCTTGGAGGGAAATACTCGATTTCTTTTTAGCATTGACAATGCGGGTATCATCCTGACAGCACATATGCTCAATTATGAGGAACAGTCTTTCCATTGGCTCGCAGTTCTCGCTCGGAATGTCCTTAACGGAGATGTTTTAGCTCGTCTCGAAGTGTTCATTAATGTGACTGACGTGAACGAGTGTCTCCCCTTGACGCAGGAGCCCATGTACATTACGGAAATTCCCGAAAATTCAGAATCTGGTTTAACTGTGCTCCAGTTTGAAAATCAGTTTGGTCAGAGAAAACGTTTCGAGAGCAAACGTTGGAATTTTATTGAAAAGAGTGTCGTTCTATGAATCCTTGGCAATAGAAAGTATCTAATGCAAAGCCTTTGAAGATCACACAAGAGATTGATTGATACCTTATTGTACATGTGACTTTGTAGCTCCTCGTCCGGGTGATCGAGAGTGAGCGCGTATCATCTTTGATGTAAGAGAAGGACGTCTACACTGTGGAGATCCACGAAACCACCTACGACTTCTTCCCCATAGCAACAGTGCGGGTGAATGGGAGCGTATCAACTAATTGGACCAGCTCCTCCACTCCGATTCTCTACGGTTTCCATAATTCTCAAGACTTGCGGACACTCAAACTATTCAGCATTGACTCCCTCACAGGAGATGTGAGTATTGCCAAACCCAATGAAATTGACCGAGAAACCCTACCGGAGCATATCATCACGATCAAGGCACGAGACCCACAGCAGTACTACAGCTTTGTGCGCCTCATTATCAAAATCATTGATGAAAATGACCATGTCCCACGCTTCCGCTCCGAAATATATGGCAGCCTCCTTCAGGCAGAAGTTAGAATTCCAGAAACAATGGCTGTGGGAACGTTAATTACACAGGTAAGACTTCAGTAATTATCAAGTATCATACGCATCGCTGTATCATTTCTTTGAGGCGTCACAGGAATTCTCAGTTTTGAATTTAGGGGGTTCGGAATAATTTTGACCAAATAGCTTCGTCGTTGAGGAAGGGAAATAAAATTAATGGGGCACATAGTTTGTTCCTTCGAAAATTACTACATAATATCCCGGTATTCCCAGTTTTTAATAAAATTATTTTTTCAAATAAGTTAACAGCAAAAAAGTTTGTTTATAACGCAGGTTGCTTTTAACATACGAAACTTGCACTTATTGTTAGATATTTGGTTTCGATTTTAGCCGTGATGAAAAACTATTCATCCGCATTCTTTAAGCGCTAATAATAAAAATACACAAATATTAAACTTTTAATTAGCTTTGTAAAATCAAAATACTTATTTTTAATCAGAGGAAGATGTAAGGATTTTCCGAAAATTAACAGTATCTTAGGTAATCGAGGAGTTTGCTCTCATTATTAGTTCAGTAGTAGTAAAATTGAGGCAGTGAAACGAGCCTTTTAGTGTACAAGCAACTAACACAGGGGGAATCTGAATTACATTTCATTTTATGTCAAGTCTATTCGGATTAAAATTGCATAGCTCCAGAACATTCTGCCATATAGCATCCAAGCTATTTAGTAAAACTAACTTGTTTGTCGATTCACTTTTAAGTAGATAAAATGCCTATTGTGCCCTGCATGTGTATATACGCTTCAAAATGCAAATGGGTCGTAATTATTATTATTACATGGCTATTATTATGATGCCAAGAGCAGGAGCTCTTTAAAAATTTTCAAATCATGTGATGGAATGCATTGACGCGGAAGAACATGGGCTTGTACAATTCGAT
Source organism: Dicyrtomina minuta (assembly GCA_949802685.1). Lineage (NCBI taxonomy): Eukaryota > Metazoa > Arthropoda > Collembola > Symphypleona > Dicyrtomidae > Dicyrtomina > Dicyrtomina minuta. Next base: position 72,806,958 of record OX461811.1, read on the forward strand.
TCCATTCTAATTAATTCTTTGACATCCTCACGACTATTTCTATTCTCATTTTGCATACAGTTGTGTATAGATCTTTATTAGAGTCAAACTCGTTCCTCCATCCGTCTCCGTCTGTAGATATGTTGGGCATAGGGAAGTAACTGACTGAATTGTATGGCATTGATTGTAGGAAATAAAATATTCCATCCTTTTTATCCGTTTGGTTTTTGTGTGCATGTTAAATAGATTGAAGCCTTTGACATGGATGAAGGGGAGAACGGGAGACTCTCCTACTCGATAACTTTTGGAAACACAGGGAACACTTTTGGAATTGAGAGGGACCAGCTTTGCATTTCGGAACTCGACTTTTGTGGGGAGTGCCGTAGAGAACTCGACAAAAATTGCGAATCTTCTGTCACTCTCTGTGATTGGGGCAGAAATAAATGAGAATCTCCTATTCAAGATCCTCAATCCGACGCTGTACTTTGGGATTATGCAAACTTCTGGAGTCATTTTTACTCTCGGACTCAAATTAGATAGGGAGGAAGAGGCTCAGCACAATTTATTAGTGGAGGTAAGTGCCGTTCTTGAAATCTGCTCTGTCCTCATTTCTCTTTGTCTAATGTGAATGAATTACTTTCCCACACACACTTCTTCTTCTCACTGCCTTGACTGCCTTCCAAACCCACGCAAAACTTTCAGCCCGGCCCAAACCCAACTCCTGTGTGTTTCCCGTCTTGAGCAACTCTCATATTTCCTTCCTTTCTTCGTATCTGTCTCGTACATTGAAATATGAGCCCAGGTTAAGAGTTGAGCACAAGTCCCGTGCTTCGTGTCGGCATGAATAAATGCTCAGTTATACAATTATGGGGAATGTGGTGTGTCGTCTCGTACATTTACACATCTGAGCACTTTATCATGATACATTGAGTACATTTGTGGCTGCCCATTCAGAGAATAATGAAATTGAACGCGGGGTTTCGTATTTTCAGGTTCGAGGCGATGGGAGCAACAGAATTGCGAGATGCTTTGTGGAAATCAAAATTCAGGTAAAACTTCTTTTATGACATTCTGTATTGAGTCACGCAGGGCTAATTAAAGCATTTATGAGTTTACTTGGAGGACGTTGGTTGAAGTGGAGTTGAGCATTGTACGATGTAACGTAGAGTCACTTTCCATGGAACTTATTTAAAATTTAACGATGTTTGCATATCATAGGATATTAACGACAATGGACCATTCTTCATTAACTTGCCATACGTTTCTGTGATACCTGTGGATGCGAAACCGGGAGATCGCGTTGTACGTAAGTAAGTTATTTATTTTTATTCCCTGCCTTATTAAAACTGTCGTAGATTCGCGTAACTATTTATAACGTACCTAGCTACGTTGTCAACCCCGAATAATGTAAATTAAATTTCTGCTCGGTAAATTATTGGGAGGAAATGTAGAGCACTAAATTAGAGTATTTAAAGGTATTTGGATGAAATCGGAAATTCAACTGTCAATAAATGCATAAAATAACGTTTCCGGTTCCATTACCAGGTCAAGGCTTTGGATGTTGATGCTGGAGAAAACGCCATTGTTCGATACGAATTGATTCGGAGTCCTTATGGTGATATTTACGAATTGGATAAGCACACGGGCGAGATTCGAGTGAGGCGGAAACAAAAAGGTGAAATCCAGTTCCTGGAATTATCTTTTGGGAAAGTATATATATTTATAAGTGAATTGTTAGCAAAATGTATTTTTGGATTTTGTGAAGATTTAGTTTTATACACAAAACGTATTCCTTCGGATTTACTCAATTTGAAAGAAATCTCAGAATCTGCTTTCTTGGCATTCGTTGTGTAGCGCAAAGGAAGAAAATTTGATTTTTTTGTGTGTATTATTTAGATGCGGCAATTCAGTCTACTGCCTTGGCGCTTCAGGCTCATGCCAAAAATCCCATTATGTACTCAATAGAGGCTGGAAATGAATATGACGAATTCGGAATTGACTCCCAAACAGGTACGTATATTTTTACCAATTACCAAAATGATGAGTCTTGAATTAGCTCGCCTACCTATCTTCATGAACAAGGAATATTATTCTTCCTGTGGTTATAGACGCGTATAAAATTTCTGAGCATAAGTCATCAACGTTTCTTAATGTTTACGAGTTGGTAGTTGCTCTAAAGTTTTGGAAAATAAATTAAACTTACAATCACCAATATATATTCATTTGGTAGCAGAAGTACTCAGTGTTTAGTAGGGATTTTGAGATAAATGGCTTTTTGGGACTTGTTAAAAGTAAAAACAACTTTTGGAAAATCTAATCTTAAAATTCATAAACTTGAATAATGTCAGTACAAAAAGTCTTTCTGTGGAGCATATTGTCATCGAATCCCTTTTAGAATGAGTAATTGCCATGTTTTTAATGTGTTGAATGTGTTCTCTCTGCATTTTTAAGATTTATTCCAATATTTTTGACATTGTTCAACGACCCATGCTTATTTATAGCCCAGTTCGTATTAACCAGTACCAGGCCCCCACGCTGACTTTCTCGATCACAATTCAGTTTTATAGTCAACTAAAATGATTTTTGTATCTTGTAAACTTGGTTATTTACAACATGCAATTTGCGTTAGTGGTAGGAGTAGTAGTAACACTACATAATTTTACATATGCTAGCTCACCATAAGTAGCTATAATATAACTCGAATGTATGTATAACATGATTGACATAAGCAAGTTTAGTTCATCCAAGTTCATTCCCATCGCAAGCGCAACTGGGAATGGAAAGACATTAGAAGTCAACAACGATTATCAACGATAGTCACGTTGGATTCCATGTGTTTACAAGCATAGCTCGAATAGCGTTACAAATGTGACATTCTGCGTGTTTACATTTTTGTGTTCCATCGCAGTTTCTTGCAGCTTAGCATACAATCACAGTGGATTATTCCTGCAAGTGGAATTTAGCAATGGAAGTCAAAGGTATGTACTTACACAGTAATAATAAAATTAAACTCTTAAAATAATTTATTGGTCTTTTACTATGGAACTGCTCACAAAATGATTTTAACTAAAGATATGGGTCTCAACCGAATGTGTAAGTTAAATTACCCACAGAGGAACTTTGTCTAATAACCGTTTTGTTGTTCCTCATTAAATTAAGTTAAATTGAATGTCTTTTGGCTTTGGGTGTTATAAGATATTAGTTTGCTGTACTTAAGTTATCACAAATTAGAGAAAGCAGCACGTAGAAACAGATAAAAGATACCGATGTCGTCATGATTGGCGGCAGGATAGGGAAGGGAATAGAAATTACTATTTTAGTTTGCAAAGTTTCACTTCAATTATGACGTTCTATGGGTTCGTCGTTCATACGATGAGTTTGGTTTTGGCTGCTGTAGTTACGTATTTATAACATAGCTAATTTTTAGAGATAATTTGTTTTACTGAATGCCTTATATATGTGCCTTATATGTGCACAATTTATTTCACGCGAGAGGACAGCTAAAAATAGACAAATTTCAAACCCCATTTCTATTGGCAGTGTTTTTATAGGTGTCTTGTACGTAAACTCACCGTTGGATTTTGAGGCTCAAGCAATCTACCGCCTGACAATCAGAGCCACAGATTTAGTCAGCTCGTCATGGTCCTCTACATTTGTGTCCGTGTCAGTCCGAGATTCTAATGACCACCGACCTCGTTTCGAGCAGTCCTCATACAGCATTCGCCTCACGGAGGGCTACATGCCTCCTAATGGAGGAACACGAACAATTTGAGACCCAGCCCAGATTTGAAAAAAGTGTGTATAGTGCTCGAGTCTCTGAAGTGGCGCCCAGAGGGCATGTCGTGGCCAAAGTTACAGCGAATGACCCTGAAGAAATGGATACTTTGCGGTATGCCATTGTGGGATATTACCATAATAAAAATGCTTTCGATATCAACGAAAAATCGGGTGAGTTTATAAGATCATTTTTTCCTTTCAAATATTTTTATTCCTTGAGGGAAAAACATTTTATTTTGTGACTCAAAAGTAAAAGCTTTTCTTTCATAGTCCGCACATTCACTTTACTTTTGCGAGTGATGATAAAAAAATGAGTTTGATTTCGTCCGGGAAAATTGTGGAAAAAAATTGTTTTTTTTTATTCCTAACGTTTATCGTCATGTGTTTGCAGGTATAGTGACGCTCACACAGCCCAAAGTTCTTCTCACCGAAATGAGTTTCAGTCTGAATATCTCCGTGACCGATGGTGTGTTCACTTCTTTCACTCGACTCCATGTAAGTTTCTTTTTTTGATTCCTTGAACATAGTTCTGTGGGGTGAGGCATGTGAGGCGCGTAAATTTCCCTTCGTGGCAGACTTTTATACTTTTAGAAAGGAAATGGCTTCGTAGTGCGTTACGTATAGAAAAAAATTGAGAGAATTTAGATACTTCCATGCAGTGTAGTGGGCTCTGCTCTGAGTGCACACAAGAGATACGCTGGTACTTCTTCATAAAACACACATGTGGTAAATTCGTTTTGTATTGATTTTGAGAGCGTCTTCATCTCATAACTTAGTAGTAGTACAAATATCAGTACTTGCCCATTTTATCTTCGTTGGTATGCAAACACATTCACGTGTATTGAGGGCTGTACATTCGCGTGTGCATGTTCAAACTGTGTCAGGAATTAAATTTGTTTGGATGGGTTTCATTCAGTGGGGTATTGCAGCCCATAAGAAAGGCTCATTGAGAGAATAAAATAAAGTAGCAGCAGTGTTTGTACTGCGATTGCATCTAACTTCAGGAAATGCGAGGACTGGAAATGGAAGATTGGGAGACATTACATAAAGATGTTTTGCGTGGTGTGTCTGTGTAGAGCTCGTTCCACGTTGTTTATGCAACACCAGTAACTGGATTTAGTGCACTTCTGCCGGTGACTGACTTCCAAATTTTCAATATTGTTCAGGTATCCGTGTCTGACTGTAATCGTGGTTCATGTACACAGATATGGGCATGTGGTAAACATAAAAAGTTGAACGAAAAACGGTAACGCAGTAAGTAAAGTATAAGCTACCTTTTACGTGCTTTTAGTTTTGCAGTCGAGGCAGTAATGTCAGCTAAACGTGGCTTCGTGGCTTGTACAAGAGACAGGAACAAGGGCATAAATATTTATAGATATCACCGAACGTTGCCTCTAGAACTGCGATAGAGACAGAGACGTGAGCTGCTTCACTTAGTGAATATCACTTTAGAGATTAGCCGTTTTGCTACAACCAGAATTTTACATAATGGAATCAATGTGACTAAATTTTATTAAAATCCAATGTGAATTTTAGATCGATGTCGAGCCAAGAAATCACCATTCACCCGCCTTTTCATCGTTGATATATGAGGTGGGCTGTCCCGAAAATTCTCCTGATGGATTCCTCGTCTCACCGCCATACCTCATCGCTGTGGATCCGGATCGCTCCGTTTTTGGACAAGTGAGGTATTTCATTGCTGACACTGACGAGCCCGGCTTATTTGTCATCAATGAAAATACTGGAGAAGTGAGTCTGTCATCCACGCCTGACGTCTCTCTTGATAGAGAGTACAAGGAATCCCATTCACTCGAAATCGGGGCTCAGGACGGAGGCGGATGGCTCGGATTTACCAAGTTAGCAGTCAAAGTTAGTCACTCTGTCATTTTGTCTTCTTTTTTCATGCTCCAGGCTTCCACATAATTCAGTGTTATATAGCGGAGGTTGTTGGGTTCGTCTTAGGAATTCATTTTAATTATTCTCGCGTATTCTAGCTTGAAATTATCGACCACTTACCAGTTGACTCAACTTGTCTTTAGAAGAGCTCAAATTGTTAGACAACGTTTTTAGTACTTTTTCTTTAGTTCACACTTCGCATTTCATTTGCATTACACATTCATATGTTATGCAGTGAAAGTATTTCATATTGGTCGTTGTATAAGAAGTCATATTACATGAAGGGCCAACATTTCCTTTGATTTAATTAATACACTGTAAGCCATTGTAAAACGGTTGTTCGCGGAAAGTATTACAATAGGAAGAAATACACGTAATGAACAAAGTGTGTTGCTCTACTGACTCTTTCAATTGTAGTTGAACAAAAACTAAATTTACATTATGTTTGGAAATCTTAAGGTTGGAAATATTAATGAAGAACATCCTGTGTTCGTTGTTGGCAAGTACAGAGTTACAGTTCCTGCAGAAAAGATGCGCTCCAAGAATCCAATTTTACAGGTTTGACCTTTGCTATGTATTTATCACCATCAATCCTTTTTGTGCAATTCTGTTCGTGAAACAGAATCTGCTCGTAGTTTGCACTGTAGTTCCAGTAGTTTTTCCTTTCCATGTGTTTTAGAGCAGTGAGGAAACTCTACACTTTTGCTTTAGTAGTTTCCAGTTTTCTCTATGGAATAAAATCCTACGGGTGGCGAAAATTCTAGCTTTTCTCTCTCTCTCTCCCATTTCATAGGTTTTTGGAATCGACGCCGACACGGAGTTTGGAATTCGCTACTCCATCGTGGACTTGTCCGAGTCAAGGAACTCTTCCGTGAAAAGGGACTCAAATTACTTTGAAATAAATGAGGAGACGGGTGGAGTGCGGCTCAAGATGACTGAGGATAAAGTAGCCAAGTTTGGCACTGACAGAGTAGACTTTCAGTTTTGGGCAGGTGAGTTCATATAACATTGAGAGTTCAAGCGAAGTGAACGTTTGGACGGAAGGCGTTGATGGTCCATGTATGAAAAAAATGAAGATATAAATCGGCCGCGATCATTAAATTACATTACAGTTGCGACGGATGAAGGGGGCCTTCACTCCCAGGTTCCCGTCACTGTTGTTGTGCTCCCTGACGGACAAATGACTCCGGAAATTCAGCCGCAGAACTCGACATTCTTCGTGAAAGAAGATACTCCCGTCGGCTCAATTGTGACGACCTTTTCCTGTAACATTTTTTCAGCGACGTACAAAGTCATGAGTTCGAATGAAGAGTTTTTTCAAGTTGATAATAACGGGAATTTACTCATCAGTGCGAGACTTAATCAAGAGCAGGAGGATAAGCACACCGTGAGTTTTTATGGAATCTTTCCACATCGTCGTTATTAGCTTCTGCAGTTGCTGAATTTATTCTAAAAGGAAACCTTTTTTTCTTGCTTTTTCCTTAAGGTTGTTATTTGGGCGGAAAGTGCGGACGGGATGAGTGTGGCCACTTCCCAAGTCACAGTGCGGATCTTAGACTCCAACGATAAGTAATTTCATTTCATTTGCATTTTTTGTGTAAGTAGTTGTTAAATTTCCCTTTTAAATTTACAAACGTAGGAAGTAAGTAATACTAGCACTTCATCCCCACTAGATTTGTCTGGAGTACAGAATGTACATATTGTAAAGCGAACAGTACAATAAGTGCTGTATATGTTTTAATAGAAGCCTGGTCTCTGTTAATAGAGGCCAAAGGGTAGGAGTAAATATCAAATCAACTGATAAACCTGGTTTGTGCTGGAAGTCCGGTCTATAGAATAAGTCAGGTTCTAGAGTGTCCAAACTCTAAAATTTTCAGTTTCATCTAATGAGGTTCTATTTAAATTTAATGCACAAGTCTGTTAGTTAACAGTTTCAGTTATAAAATATGCCAGCGGGACAGCAAATTTAGTTAGAAGCAAGCCTGGTTAACATAGTATGTAATAGAAGTTATAGAAGTCAATTTCTTGTTCTTGTTCACAGTGCTCAACATTAATGACAATGGGCCTACGGTGAGGACTCTTTCATTGAATTTATTTTTATTTCAGTTCAGATTTTCCTTCAGATTCTAGTTTTAACATTTATTTTTATTTTATTTTAGTTCGACACTGGGCACTACTACTCATCGGGTAAGCGAATTATTCTTTACAGCTTCACTCCATTTTCCCTCAAGTTTCATGCTTCATTTTGCCGTGTTTATATTAGAGGAGATAATTAAAAACAAGAAAGTCGCAGAGGAAATAAGTTTTTATAATGTCATTTAGGAAACAGTTCTCATTAAAATAAATGTATTTCTTCGGTTACGAGCGCTCTTATTAGTTTTTTGCAATGGAAATGGAACCTTCCTAAAGTTAAAACAGTTTTTATCTCTAACGATTATTCTTAAGATTTCATTTTTCTAAACTGAGTTGCAATCTCGCAGTTGTTTAAGTTTACATGATCATGTTGCATAGTTTTATTCACATTGTAACCTTGCTTATGTTGTATCACAGTGAGGGAGGACGTCTACGAAGGCACATTAGTTGCCACCGTTCATTCAACAGATCTGGACCAAGCAAAGGGGAATTTTTCCACTATAACTAGCAGCTATTTGGCCTACTACATTGTTGAAGGGAACGAAAAGGGACATTTTAAAGTAAGTGTACATACTGAGTCCTGAACATAATGTAAACTTTAAAACTTTAATGTAAAAATATGATGACTGATCAACACTTTAGAATTATGTGAAGGTGTCGTAAGATGAAAGATGTGTAAAAACAGCTTTCGGTAATTCACTGCCACTCCCTTTCACTCACACACACCAGTCCTGCTTAGATTACCTGCATTTCACTCATATATCTTACGTGGGATTTTGTATGAAATAGATAAATGATCGCGGTGAAATCTCTGTCTGGCGAACGTTGGATGCTGAAGTCGATCAAAACTTTTACCTCAGAATTCTTGCCACTGATGGATTCTACACTGACTGGGCTAACGTGACAGTGAACATCATTGATATTAACGGTAATAAACCTGAGGAATGGTTTTCCGGCTGATGCACAACTTTTCTTCACTAACAAAATATGTATTGTTACGAGATGTATTTTTACCGTTTCAGACAATTTACCGGTTTGCCCCATCCCAAAGTATGAAATAGAAATATCCGAATCAGTTCCTGTCAGAACCTACGTTGTAACAGCCGAGGCGAACGATCCGGATATTAGTACGTTTGGAATTAAAGCCTTTAGCATACTACTGACTTATTGAACAGCAACTAAATTTTAAAACTGGTTTTAGGAAAAGTTTTTACATTTTCTTTCACGTATCTCCCTCCATCCGAGTTTTTCATTATCTGGGAAAGGCAGCGAAGACTTTGAGATTGACTCTGACACTGGGATTATTTCTACGTGGGAAACATTGGATCGTGAAGCTAAGGAGGAGTTTTACACGCTCACAGTTCACGCGACGTATAAAGAGCGACCAACAAACGGAGAAAAAGAGACACTGGGATCCCGTCCGTCGACGTACTTTTGGCTGTAAGAAAATCAAATGATGGTACTTTTGTTTCGCCTCCAGACTTAATAAAAAAGCTAAGATTCGCACTGCCCCAAATTGAAGCTGTGCTACCCAGGAACTATTGACCCGAGATGTCCTCCAGTCTGCACACCTGGGTCAGCCGACCGAAGATGTCAAACTCCTGTGACTACAACAAAGAGTCCGTGCTACCCTGGATCCATTGATCCCAGATGCAAGCCAAACTGTTACCCAGGGTCTCCTGATAGGCGTTGCGCTACAACTCCCGCCCCCATCAGGTCAACTCCATCCACCACTTCCATACCAGTTTGCTACCCAGGTTCCTTCGACCCGCGATGCACCACCCCACCCAGTCCAGCCAAAAAATGCTACCCGGGAACAATCGACCCTAGATGTCCTCCTGTCTGCACCCCGGGCTCAACCGATAGACGCTGTCCACAGGCGGCTTGAGAACACTCAGCATCTCCCTTCATTCTCTATACTTCTCTTTTAAATCAAGGTTCGTCATTCGTTCAACAGTTCTGCTCATACTAAATTAAGAACTAATCAATGTGACTACTGACTAATTGCAATTCTGCAAGAAAACAAGTATTTTATTTGAAATCTGAAATGCGCTAAGTAACGTTCACTAAGTTTTAGTTGTAATATTCTAATACTAAAAGTCTGGTTTTGATTTTGATTGGTTTTCCAGAAAGTAACTGACCATCCTGAGAATTGGAGAAAAGGCTTATCTGCACATTGAGATACAGTCCTACCCACGAGGCCGGGAAATTGGATGCTGTATTTTTCATAACATTTTATAACTTGATTTATTCTTTGTATCTACAATTATTTCTGTTCAAAATATTTTTACCGAAGGTGTTACAACACAGTCACAGTTCTTCCTACACACTGTCTCAAATAAATTCAACCCTTCCATTCCTGGAAAAATATTATTCATACGCACAGTCTAATGAAGCCTTTTTATCAAAGAAATTATGCTTTAGTATCCAAATACTAAATTCACGTGCCATGCCATGCCTTTCATATTTATAGGATATATAAGAAATAGGAAAATATTTAGTGCGATCTTTTTAAGCATTTTTCTCTCTTTTATTATTCAAAATTTGTTTTCCACTGGGACACATAATATATCATAGAATTAAGTATAGTTATAAAAACTGTGATTATCCAGATGTGGAACTCGGACCAGGAGGCGGTTTTCCGTTTCCACCCTCCCCTTCACCCGCCACTCCCACTCCTTGTCCCTACAGTAATTAAATTAATTACATAAAATTTATAAAATTAATTACTTGAAAAATATATTTCCATAAAGCAAATTGCCTTCACATGTATTCAAATTCAAAGCCTTACATTTTTTCCTGGAGCATCTTGACCCTCTGGAGGAAGAGCCACAACTGGGAACACCTGATTCTGGTTCTGACCTGCCCTATTATTTCCTTCGTCTTTCTCGATCGAGCCATTTCCCTTTAAGTGTGGAAGAAGATCGAATTTCAATCCAGAAAGACCGACTCTGTCATCGCACTCCAATTTTGGATCTGGGTGGCCTCCAGCTGAATTTAAATCCGGTACCGGTACTGGTATAGGTGCTTGTGACGCTACTGCAAGTTCTTGTTTCGCTTCCACTTCTGATTCCTATTCCGGGCCAAAGGAACACGGCAGATTCGCTTCGCTGAAATATACAAAAACCAATTACTTACTTACAAATCAAGCTAGGATTTTAAAGTAATCAAACCAAATGTACACAATTTATGTTTATTATTATTTAGAAATAGTTAATTTTGATTAATTAATTTTACGATTCGTATTTACTTAGTGAGACTCACAATTCTCGTTTAATCTCGTTTTCTTCGGCGGCCATTCCTAAAAAGGTCGCTTCATCATACTCGAGTTTTGGAGGAAGTGCGTGGACGTGAGATCGACGTGCCACTTTAAAAGAAAAAATTAATTACAGCTTAATAAGAAATTTAGAATAAAAATTAGTCCTTTAGTCTTAATACTCTGAATATACTACAGCTAAACGAAAACGGCAAGCGTAAAATTCCAAAGTTAAAAAAATAGTTTCGGACCGGACGTTTAATTATTTCTAATAAAATAATTAAAATTCGAATTCAGTCAGAGTTCCACCAAGGCCCCAAACATGCAACAGACAATTAGCCCCTCATTTTAAATTACAGTTCCTTTTAAGCCATTTATTCAGATTTTCATCTTCTTAATTTTAGAACTATTTTCAATTCTATGAGCGAAAATAAACTTGGATGAGTTCATTGATTTTGCTTTAGATATGGATTCGAATTTAAAGTCTCGTAATTAATTTATTGCCGTGATTCATCCGCTAGTTTATTATATTATGAACTACATATAGAACCAAATTAAAACATCTAACTCATCCTGAGTCACGCAGTCCGGTTTTTAAATTCTGTTTACGGCTATTTTATAAATGTATATGGTAATATTAAAGTAAAATATAAAATTTAAAAGGTGAAACAATGACGCGGATAAACAAATAAATCTAATATACGTTTCCCAACTAGATCGAAATTGTTTACACAATGATAAATTCATCCATAATCACAAAACGTCACAACAGTCATGCTCTGTCCTGTGAACGGATTAGGACATTGAGTATAATTAACTACATACGCTCGACGCTTTGACTTGAATCTGATATTTCCACATGGGATGGGCTAAGGCAAACTTTGAAATCGAAATCCTTTAGAATTTGGGTCTATTTTGGAGCGTAGATGTGGGTGAAGGGTAATCGGACAAAGTCTCCCTGGACAAAGTCTCCCCGGACATTTTCCCCCCGGTCATTTTCCCCCCGGACTTTTTCCCCCTATAAGTAACAGCGGACATTTTCCCCCCAAACTCGTAATTGTGTTATGTGTCGTAAGATATGTGTTGTGAAATAATACTCAAGACCAGCTCCTAGTCCTATAGCTTACAACATTGAGCTATCTTCTCAAAGTATGCACCTTTACACAATAATGAAATACCACATACCAGCTGTTGCATTTTAGCACTGGGGGGAAAATGTCCGCTGTTACTGATCGGGGGAAAAAGTCCGGGAGGAAATTGTCCGGGGGTAAAATGTCCGGGGAGACTTTGTCCTGGGAGACTTTGTCCTACAACCGGGTGAAGATGTAGATGAATTCGAATCCGATTCGTGTCTTATTTTATTGCTTCTCCCATTATTAGTAGTAATACACACTTGGCTCCGTAAAAAAACGGACTTGTATGACCCAATGCGCTAACAATATTATAGTCATATCCTTTTTCATTTACTGGATGACGATTCACTGTGTTGTATTTAATTACTTGTCAAATATTGTTGAACTAGGCCTACGAGGGTTTTCTCATCCTCGTATCTCAACCCACCAAGTCCACATAAATTGTACTTGGTAGGCTTGGACATGAAATAAATGAAAAACCCCTCCAAGGGCCCACTTCAACAATAAGCCCCATGCAAGAACAGAGCGTCTATAGGACCAACATTGAACTAATTACAAAAACCCAATGCAAAATCATACGTATTCTTCAACGTCTTTGTTTCCAATATGAGGCTTATAGGCGCAAATTAAAGATAACTGTACAATTAACACTTTAGGATCTTTAATTTGTAGGTACCATGCCTGTGCTGACCATAAAATTGATTTACAGGTCGAATTTTGGTGCCCCCGAAAACCCTAGTGAGTCTATTTCAGTACCTACTCTATGCCAAAGAGCAAAAGGACTGGGACGAAAATGTTCGTAAACCGTGACAATAAATGAATGAATAAAAATATTAAATACCTTCGCTTTGTAATCCGATGTTTCATTACCATTCGACCTACCAAAAAGGCTTGCTTGAGATCCAGCCAATAGCCAATCGATTATTTGAAAACAGAGAATTGTCCACACGAAGACTCGTGCTGGATAATAAACATTTTCCAGTGCTACTCACACTTCCAGAGGAAAGTATCGATGCTTGGCTTTGACTGTTGCTGGAATAGCTGGAACTACCATTAGATAGAGATGATCGTGGTAGTACTGGAACTACGCAATGTCGAGATACTACTAAGATTAGTATTTATGGGAATAGACGAGGAAATTATCGGAATTCCGTTTGGGATAGGAATTTTACTTCTTTGATATGGTAAAATCTTATCCTGTTCCAAAATAAAAAAAACAGCCCTCCTTAACTTAACTTTCATAATTTAAAATTGTTCACCATATCGTTTAATTTAACATTTTTTTTACAATGGCTTACAATAATAATCATTAACCAGTATCTAAACGTCAAGAAATATATATGTAAAACTACCTGAGAAGTAAAAGTAGGTAGCGACGACGACGATAATGTCAGCTTCTGGTTTACGTTATTCATTGTCGTATACTTACGATCCTTACTAATCCTTAGTCTGCTATTAATCGTCCTGAATGTTCAATGTTAAAAGAACCAGCAATTACCACAATCAAAACCCTTATCATTTGAGGCAGTCATCAGATTCCGGTAGCCGGTGCATCGGTTTCGGCTAACTGCTGACTGTCTTGACTTCCGCAGAAGAAAACTTAGTACAAGGTCAGAAGTTAAGTTTTCGTAGAATTTGTTGAACTAGTGCATTTTAAATTGAAATTGTGAATTTTATTATTAGCCAGTGTTCAATTCAGATAATTCGCGGAATCCCTTAACTAGAACGTAGCTTATGACTGATAAAACTAAAACTCCGTAATATTTAGGATAACAATCATGACATGACTTTAAAATTTTGTATATTAGTTTTAAAGTTTTTTTATATTCCAATACAACTCAAAAATAACATCACAATTGACAATCAGCTAGTGATAAACAATAAGCATTGACTGAAAAAAAAACAGTATATGTGTAAACATTACATTGCATTTTGCATTGGGTACGAAGCACTTAATGTTCAACATTCAATGTTGAATGTACACTAAGCATGAAACAAGGAACTCAGAATTACTTATTAAAAAAAAGGAAGTCAAAAGTTTCAGATAAAATGTTTCTCGCTCAAGTTTGATGTCTTCAAGTAATAAAGGACACAACCACTCAAAACTAGCAGCCCACAGATGTTAATCTTCCCCATATATTACAGTGCTATATGCATATACTGTTAAATAGGCTGATAATTTTGAAGGGTTTTAATTCCAAAATGAATTAATATTTATTTTTTACAGTCACAGTGTCACAGATAGCACAAATCAATCCCACAAGAGGAGAAAATAGTCAACGAACGAACGTTCTTGTTCCTTCCTCCGTAGGCTCATTTTCAAGCGTAATTTGTAAAGGAAAGATATGGAAATTATTGCCCGGCGCACACGTATCCCTCCTTTTCTCATTTGAATTTGAACGCGGCAAAATAGATCAACATCCACAGGTCCACATTTTCATTTCCACGTATTTCCCATCCTCAAGTAAATGCTTGTTTATACAAAAAAATTATAGAAAACATTATAAAAATTTTTTTTTCAAATCGAAATATGTAGCCAGCAGAGTAGAGTTTACAATACCTAGTTTGCATTTTTATATTACACAGTGCGTGAAAATAATTTCACTTTTGTTAATAATATTGTTGATTCACCATTTTTTACTACAAATAACTGCATGACTCGACGCCGTTTAAAACAAAAACGACGGTAATTGGGTCTGCTGATAGCGAAGGTGAACTGGAGTTCGAAATGGATTAGTAATAATATTAACAAACTTAATACAAACGAACGGACAAAAGTTCATTTTAAAAAGTTAAAAATCCAGCGCTTCGCGCCTATTAATTATTCTACTATGTAGAATAATAATGTAAATATAATGCGATAAAAAATTCAGTTCATTCAAATTATTCAAAAGATTGTATTACAATCCACAATGCAAATCTATATACCTACTAATACTCAGAACAGAAGTACCAGCACCAGAGGCTCAAGTCTTTATGCCAAAATATGCTATCTCCCATTTTTTTTATTTGGGCAAATAATTTTTACAAGCTCAGGTATTACACATTTAACAATCCAATTATACTATACGCTATGTATATTATATACAGAAAACATTAGAATTACATGTTCATGAAAGCATGTAAATATAGAGCCTTGCGCATTTTTAAAGAAATAAGTAAATAGAATATTTTGCACTTTGCAAAAAGCTTGTAAGTAAATTGAATATTTTGACCTTTCAAAAAAAATGTAAATAGGACATTCTGAACTTTTAAAAAACAATTGATTAGAACATTTTAATAATTTTAATTTTAAAAACATGTAAATAAAACAATTTGCTCGTTTTAGAAACTCGTGATTAGCATTGTAAGCATATCTCTCTTATTTACTGCATATTTTTGACATAGCTCATTTTAATTGTAGCATAAAATGGAAATGGGTCATTTTGATTCTTCATAGACGATATGTTTCTTCGAGTGCAGCAATTCAATATCAGAAGAAATAAAGGAAACGAATTAATGGCTGCATTCAAGTTGCATTTCCTCAAAAGATTGAATTCAAGGTTAGAGAATTGAGTTATAATTTTTCAAGAGTCTGGTTCTAATTCTGGTTCTGGACCCGGGCTGTATGGAAATGCCTATGCCATTATAGATAGCATAAGCTGCATAATTTTTGAATTGATTAAATCCAGTAGGAAAATCTATAGAAAATCTGTGGCATACGCTATGGTACTCCTTACGTAGAATGTAGAAAGATAAATAATAGTGTGGTATAGATTAAATTAGATGCTGAATGACTCGGAATCCCTAAGTTGTCCATGTGGACTATTCAGGACTATGTAGCTGTGGAGGATCTGTTGAAGCGCATGGAAATTGTGTGGAGACGCATACAAATCGGCTCTTTCTGTCTCATTAACGATCCCATTGTAGAGCGATGGAGCAGAAACCTTGGAGTTGGACCCATGGAAAGGAATACAGAAACAGTATCAACATTCACTACACTACAATACGAGGCAAATTACTAAATATCTCGTTTATTCTTACCTTCTTCGAAGTCGCATAGCAATGACTTTCTCTTACTGAGCACAAACCTACACGAATAATGCATCTCTATGTAAAATATGTGGTGTCGCTGAATTCTTGAGCCTTATCTTTTTGGCATTTTGCACCCATTAATGTTAATTGTTTCTACAGAGGTAACCATTTCTTTTTAAGACATTTACTTCAATTTTTGGCGAATTTATTATCATTAATTAGTTTCAATTGCGAGCCCAACAAGAATCTACAGAGAAGAGACTACTGAGAGTTACGGGGGCTGTTCCTCTGTGCTTGTAGTGTTGCCAAGTCTGGAGTGCAGTAGTTTTACTCAGGAATCTACTATGGATCTTTATCCGACATTGGAAAACGGCAAGGAAGATTTGTAGCCAAAAAAGACATACGGACGGAGTGCAGTGGCCTGCTTAATTGAACTTTACTGAGCGTTCTTAGTTCCGTTCGGTTTTCGTTATATTCCACAAGAAAAAATACAGATTTTTCCGTTGTAGAAATAGAGCTATGTCCGCTGAAAGAAGAAATACTGAAGATGTGAGGATATAGTGTAGTGGGACTGCTATTGTTATTGCTGCATATGCTCATGCATGGTGTTTGAAAGCGTTGCCTCCGCTCCGGTTCCCTCCCTGTCCGAGAGGTCATAATGAGGGAGTAGCATTAGCAGATGGATAGTTTTATACACGGCGTTCGGAACTAATCGTGGAATTGTCTCAAGGAGTTCCCCATCTCGTTCGTGGCCATTGGACAGAGCGAAGGCCACACTCCGACTCCGCACTATAAGCCCTGTAGAATGGAGGAGCTCGAGAAGTGAAAGCTCGAGAGTAATCTCTCAACTGACTGAGAGTAGGAGAATAAACGCAATGGAATGTGATTCGAGGTGTGATGGGATACAGGTGTATATCTACAGACGCTATACACTCGTAGTTTCCCATACATATAGTTGAATTGGAGTTGCTTCTGGTTCGTCGGAATTGAGATAAGCGATATATTTGGGTGGAAAGACATAAAGACAAGAGGATGGCGATGGCGATGCTGCTCGGATCTCATTCTCCATCTCCATCTCCATCCTTGATCCGCTCCCATGACAGCGAGAAGGACGGAGAAAATGAAAGTTTTCCACGATCCTCATCCAAATAATCCGAATCCGAGTGGAGAAGAAAATGCTCTTGGAAGAGAGGAGAGTGGATCTTGTTCCTTATCTCCCGTAGCAAGAGGAGATTGAGTCTCGGAGGAAGAGAGATGCTTCACGGTTACGGGAAACTTAGGCTCGTCTACTTGGGCAATATGTTGGTGTCTGTGTGTGGCTGGATGGATATGGTGGCTGACTAGTGAGATGGAGAGCGAGCGGAATGGACAGAAATAGTATTATGACGGGTGGTGGTGGTGGTGGTGGTGGGGGGGGGGGGGGGAGCGGAGGAGATGTGGTGAGGAGATGGAGCGGAGACGGAGTTTGTGTGTTGGGAAGCGGATGGAGTAAAGTGCTATAAGCTCCGGGAACGGCAGCTCCTCGGCTCTGCTCCACGATGTATAGTCTCTGGGAATAGAGCCAAAAAAAGAATTGTTCCAAGCCCGATATGGTCCTAGGGCGAAAGAGAGCTGACAAATTTCGGAGCGACACGCCCACACTTGGGCTTATATAGCCCGCAGACGCCACTCTCGACCCATTAAAAGCCTCAAGATGTGCTCGCTTTTGTTATTACTCCAGCCACCATTCCTTCCAACTTCTCCCGTCTCCCCCCTCCCTCTCCCACCTTCCTCTCCTCTCCCTCGCTTATTTACTCCATTTCCAATCCCGAGTCCAATTTTCGAATTTACTCAACAAACCTACGAGTACCTTTTACTCCATCTCCGTCTTCTTCTTTTAGGACCATATCTCCGTCTCCGTCAGCTACATACAGCCAACACATCTCCAACCTAGCCACTCAAACTTAACCACACACTAAAACAATCCCAGGAGAATCTCCATGTAAATCCAAGACCCGTAGCTACATACGTATATTTTCTACTCTACCTTGTTTCCATTCGGTTCCTTCACTTGAGACTTGAGCATGAACCTAATTACAAATTTTGCAGTCACAGTTTTTTTTACACAAATCCTAATTTTATGGTTTCTATTATCTTTTTGGTTTCATAAGATGGTAACCTGCACTGAGCTGAATTTGAATTGTACCACCAAGCAAAGAAGTACACAGATGTAATAACTTCCAATTTGATCTAAAGGGGAAAAAAGAAGCATGTTTGTGGAACTATAATATGGTCATGTTTATCCTTACTTTTCCTTCGGCTTTGTTTTCCTTTCATTTATTTACTGTGAGTGGGTTATTTTTCCTAATGCTAAACTGATCGTATTTGATCTGGATCTGGGATGTTTAGCGTATGTTTTGCCAAAATTAAATCGCAAATATTATTAAATCACCCATTGATTACTGTCAACCCTAGTGCAGTGGGGAGTAATTCAATTTGAAGATCAAATCAGATTTGTGCCAATCTCTTTGATAATGAAACTGATGATGGCATAATGGAACCGACACGGACATGAGTTATGAGCATGAGGACGCTGCACTACTCAATTGCATGGCTCCATATCCTGGTCCTGAGCATTGATTCTCTAAAAGTCCCGGCGCAATCATTGAAGGGAGGAAGGGTTGCTCTTGGAACGTTGAGAGTTGACGTGCGGCTGGGGCGAACTCGAGTGCAATGGCATTGAATTTATATGTTGTCTTTTTATGATCCTCGTCTCCTACTTAATAGTCAATAGTCCTAATAGCATGAAAGCTTCAAAATGCAAACGAGAATGAAAATCAGGGATGCTCTACTCCGGTCCCGGTCTCGTTCATTTTACATGTACGGATATTTCTATAGCCGAAGCGTGTACTTAAACGCTCGTTTTTCATGTGATTGTGATTGTGCTAGTCAAATATTGAATCTTTTATATTCACATTCAGTGAAATAATTTTTTGTTTTTTTTATTCTATTCTATTCTGTGAGCGGATGGAACTCCTACTAAATAAAAGTAAAAGGAGGAGTAGCATCTCAACTCAAAAGCTGGAATATAACTTTTCCCAAGTCCGTATCCTTTATCCGTAGCGTACATTTCCTGTTAAATGACTGGGCTATATAGATATAGGAAGAGGACGAGAGCTTGAGGACAGAGTAGTAGCACTTATAATATTATTATTATTATTATTGTGAATACAGGAGGAGAGACTACATAGGCTTCACAATAGAATCTAAAATGTAGATTTCCATCTGCTTTCATTTGAGATTTTTTTGTATGTGTCTACTACTTACGCTATGGCTGTACGTTTCCTCAGAGTCGTCGGAGCCGAGCGAAAGCGAAGAACGTGACAAATATTATCAGTGCCGTACTTTGTACTGTGCGCTCATGTGGACACGAAAATAAAAATAAACGCATGTTCAAACTTTGCTTGTTAAATAGTGTGATTTTGTTTTTCCTTCTCATATTGTTCGAAAACAGCCCGAGGAATGAATGGTGAGCATTTAGTATTTAGTCTTCCCTCTTCATAATATTTAATAGTAGTAGGCAGAGAGGGCAGAGGGAAACTTTAAATTTAAATTATAATTTAACCCCTTAGGGGTTAAATTTAGTGGTATATGCAGTATAGCCGCAGCTATATATAGTATAGATTATAGACTTCCTCATATTTCCCATTTAGTATAGTCATAGTCGTAGTGTAGTTACAGTACAGCATGGGGACAGTATGACATCATGACATGGCGCGGTGGCTTGACTTGGGATTGCATGGCAAGTCCGAGTGCGAGTGTGAGAGAGTTTTATCCAAATGCTTAATGGGATTATATTATGTGGTAGACAGTATTTATTATTCAATATTATTTAAGTTCGCCGGACCTTCCCTGAATGAAAACTATGTCCGCGTGTCTTGGAGGGTTTGTGTGTGATTTAAATTCAAGTGTCTCACCCGCACCGACTACCGACGCTGTCATGCCATGTCCAATTTCCATACATAGCCATATATAGCCACACATATATCCTACACAGCCCAACTGAATCCATCCAATGACCTGAATATTTAAAGGGACCTTTCCACTTTTTCCATCCCCGCACCACCGGTACCGGTACCGGTACAGGTGACAGTCTTTTCTATATGATGTATGTAATTTCCTCTGACTGAATACTGGACCCGGGATGTTACGTGTAGAATAGTGTTTAAAAGGACCTTTTTTACCATTTTTCCGTGTCTCCCGCCCGCTCAACGAGAGCGATAACGATAACGACACTCACACTTTTAATTCCTCACCTGACTCTCGTTGTCCTTGTTATTCTAACTACACAACTTGAGACCCACCCTCGCTAAAAAAAATCACCAGCTTTTTTTTCAATATTTGCACGGCAGGTTTTTAGAGGCATGTCGGCTGAAAAGTTTGCATTTATTTAAATGCATATAGTATTTATACGTAATCGAAGCAGCGGTTTTGAGTGTGAGTATTAGTCAAATTCAAGTAAATGGCATACTATGCATAGAGAAGTGAGAAGGTGGATTGAATAGAATGAAATTGCTCTGAGCTTATAGATTTAGAAAATGCTCCTTCAATAGCCAAACAAGTCCAAAGAAAATGGGACAGTTGTAAATTTGTAGAGTCATAAATCAGAAAAGAATGCTAACGTGATTCGCGTCATTTATCCCTTCTTCTTCTTCTTCTTCTGGATTGACTTTCTAAATCTGCGTCTGAAGGAAGGGAAGAGCAGCAGTGGGAAAGAGATGGTGAAGATGCTGCAAGTGACAAAGTGACAGATGCGATGTGATGAGAAGTTTGAGTCTTTGAGGGCTAATTATAAGACGGGAGTAGGAAGGAAAAGTTGAGTCTGTTTTTACTTGACAATTGTTTTCTGCCTCCGAATTTGACTCGTGGGTTGAGTGCGGTGAGCAGAGGCAGAACGCCACATACACAAAAACACAGAGTACTAAGCATGGAGAATGGAGACAGTAATACAGTAAGTGTTCTCATCCCACAATGAGTAACTTGTATTTTCTGGAGCTGCCAAACTGACAACTTACATTCCCTCTGTACATTGCAATGCATTTTTTTTCTCGTTCATTTTTGCTTGAGCTCGAAAGAAACAGATCCCAGAGGATGATAATGATACTAGAGCACAAGGAACAATTATGCAAGATGACAATCCGCACACAATACAACGTAGAGATCCTGCAAAAATCCCTCTCACCACACGCACACACACACACTGCTACAGATACGGATGTAATTGGCCTGGCGTGAGCGTGTAGGTATTGAGATGGAAATTGGAATTGGTTGGTATGGTGAGGTGAGGAGAGACGAGTGGATGAGGCAATGAAGTAAAGTAAACATCTCTTCACTCAGTCTTCCCATTCAATCGTATCAACGTAAACGTAAAGGCAGTGAATGGGGCATTAGCATTAACGTTACATACGCACAAGTACCTCAATGAAATCATTATTTCACTTTTATTCCTAAATCCCGCATCGTTTTGGATCTCCTCTTTTTTTAAAATTCTCATTTTTGTTAGCCTCATAATTATACACAACATACTGCTACTGGTACTGGTGAAGCTACTCACGCTATTTTCGATTTCGATTTCGATTTCCACTGACGATCAGATCAATTACATGCAGAGAGCAGTGCAGTAGACGGGGTAATATGTCTGTCCTGTGAAACTCTGTGGTTTAGTCATTTTCCATATTACTCACTTCTTGAGGTTGCTCTGGTTGGTTTCATCGCTCGGTTTCGACTCAGGCTCATCTTCCTCGAATTCTCTCTGCCACTGGTTGGTGGCTGGCAGCGGCGGATCCAGAGGGGGGGGGGGGGCTAAAGGCCTTAAGCCCCCCCCCCCAGAAGGAGATATTTTAACATTGCAGGGATACGAGCGGCCATTTTCAATATGGCGGCTTAACATTGTTAGCCCCCCCCCACGAGGTCATTAGCCCCCCCCCCCCAGAAAAAAATCTTGGATCCGCCGCTGGTGGCTGGTAGGTATTTTAGAACACTAGTCGCTTTTTAATTCCAGATTTGATGTGAATAAAAAATGGGTGAATTATTGTTTGTTCCAAGTTACTGTTGACATTGCGTGCTCTCCCTCCTTCCTTCCTTCCGCTTCCCTCTCCTCTCCTCTCCCTCCCTTTGAAGCCCGAAGAAAGTTGTTTTGGAATTTGAAATCTCGAGATTGACTCCTGACAGTAATTTTAGACGGGAGCGGAGGAAGACGGAGGAGAGGCGGAGGACTCGGGGGAGAGACACAATGGAGAATAGAGGATTTCAATAAAGAAAAGGAGCTATTGTGTCAAGTCAGAGGCAGAGCTAATCTACGTGTCCTGCCAAGGCTTATTTCGAAAAGTAAATAGGTAGATGCGGATTGAGAAGGACAGAGAGTCTCTGTAAAATATTGACAATTCCTCGTCGTTTGTTGTCCTTGTCTCTGACTTTGTGAGAGAGAGAGACGGAAGCATACAAATACATTTCGCGTCATATAATAATGCTGTGTGTGTGTGTGTAGGCTTTGAATTTAAATTGAGCCATGTAGCCCTTTGGTTCAGTTCGGGTCGGTTCAGGAGAGTGAGAGTCGCGGTGTAGTTTTGCTTATTCCGGGAGAGGAGACGCGGGTAGGAGTCGAGGAGGGAGGGAGAAGCTGCGGAGACAAATGAAGTGGCGGGCGAGGAGCCGGAGGAGAGGGCCTCGTCTGTCCCGAAAGTCGAAAGGAGTGAAATGAAGGGAAGAGAAGCGAGAAGTTCCACTGTTTGAGGCAGTGAGCCAGGAAGCGTCATCGTCAGAGAGAATCAAATATACAGTTAGTTGTTGCCGAAGAATAGAATGGGGGTGAATTCATATAAATTCACTGGAGCAGCCTTTGATGACAAATTTGTATCCGGGAGAGTTCTCCTGTCCAAGGAGACCGAAGCGAGTTGCGGAGCAGTCACTCGGAAATTACATGCGCACCCTCAACATTCAATATCGTCTTTCTCGTCTCTCTCTCTCGACTTCGGTTTCGGGTTCCTCTTCCCAAAATCCCAGCCCAGCATACCCACACTCACAGACACACAGGCCACCAACCATCTCACACAGTCCACATCTTCCCAGTCCCATCTCTCTACCCTTCTTCTTACCTATATCTTATCTTCCCAGTCTTTTATCCTCTGTACTTCTTCATTTTCCTCGCATCACTTTCCGATGGTAAAAATCGCATAGGAAGATCCCTACCTTACCTTGCACAGTGGCTTACGGGGATAGGACCATCGCCAGAAATTATTAACCCGGTTGTTCCGACAAAATCATGTACATATGGAATTTACTAGCAATGGGTCGGACACAAGTGGCGTCACCCAAGTTGAGGGTAGGTCACTTTGAAAACATGTGACACCCCTTGTTACTGATTGTCATTTACGCAATGCTTAAGAGGGTGACAGGATGGGTGGTGGTTTCCAAAAATTGGTAAATTGAGGTGACGTTATTTGTGTGCGGACCCTGGGAGTGACTAAAAATAAACTTTAAAAATAGATTTAACTACTTTCGCGCAAAAATGCGCAACTTTTCTTTTCATCAAAATGTTGCTAATTTATGGTACTATTTTTCATAAAAATATTAGCTTTAACTTTTTATTCACTTTTTAGTTATTTCCGTTTGAAGATTTTGCATTTAAACACATGCGGCTGAAAATCGACCAGCTATATTCTATCGACACGTGTTTAAATGCAAAATCTTCAAACGTAGCGGTGTGTGTAGTATCTAGCAGAAAACAAATTGTGAAATTTCGAAATTTTGGAATTTTTATAGATTGTATATGTTTGAATGGAATAAAAATCTGTATTTTGTCCAAAGATGCTGAGAATACGGAGGAGAGATAATACAATAAAATTGGAAGACTGGATGGGATCTGAGTTTTGTATTCTGTCAATGCCTTTTGCCGTGTATGGTATGGTCCTCATCTCTCACGCGGCTGTATGCTGTATGTATGCTATGCTCCTATGGCTCCGTTTATATGTAAAACTTTTTTTGTGAAGGGAGACTAAAAAAAATTCCCATGGAATTTTCGCTACATTAACCACATCGTTTGACTTATCCCAGTCATTCTTTCACCAATCGATAAGCCACAAAGATGTAGGATCATCCTAAATAAAAGTTTTAACAAAGGGAGCTCTCAAAAATAACGTTGGACGTTTTTTGGGGGGGAGGGGTCCAACCGCCCTATCCTTTACATGTGTGTACATACCAAAAAAGTGACGTACAGGGGGAGGGGTGGGGGCCAAACCAGATTTTTGCATAACGTTATTTTTGAGAGCTCCCCAGGACCAGGACACTCGCAAAATCATGTGTCTACGGTACATAATGGCAACGGCAACCTACTGGTGAGTACCTATATCTCATTGGATAGGCAGCTTAGGTTCAGATTTCCTCGTCGTCTTCTTGTAGAACAGATATTGGAGCATGGAGGAGGAAGAACCGCATGTGTTTGTGTGGTACTGTGGTGAGTTTATTATGGTCCCATAATAAAGAAATGCTTCAACTTTTTCTCTTCCCATTCAGTGGACGACATGGCTTCATAATAATATGCAGCGAAACAGCAAACTTACTTACATGACAATTATGGACTTTGTACGGTGGAGCTATTAGTGGGCCGAGTGACAGTGGTTTGGCTACGAGCGCAATTATCCCCATTTAAATGCCAATGTGCTTACATTTCTTTTACTCTTTTTCCCTTTTGTCCTTAGCATGATTAGCATTCTATTTGTAATTTTTACTCACGCGCAATATTTTTCTTTAAATTACAGACCGTCTTTAAGTCTTAAATTCTATAACGGTTTCCAATGGTTATTAATTTGTAAAATTATCCAAACGATATGTATGCGACTGCTGGATTTCATTTAGGGAAGTTTCTCAAAACTTACAACAATGGCGGATTTTCAAAACCTTTGTGGTCATCATTTAATAGATTGGAAAACTAGTGGCGCTGTGCAGTCTGAAATTTAAAAACTGCCCTCCGAAATTAATTTGATAAAAGAAATAAACAATAAACATACTGATATAGTATTCACAATGCCCATTCTCATGAGACGATATTATATGCCTCCGATCTCTCTCTCCACCTCAATCCACTTCATCTACTCATCTGTTTGCAGGGCCGGACGAAGGAATTGCTTTCAGGCAGCAATTTGTTTCCATACGAAAACCACCATTTTGATTTTATTGATGGTTTTCTTGGGTAAAGCAAAATGTTGTATTTACGCATGTTTTAGAAAAGTGCAATATGTTCTTTTTGCTTGATTCAGAAAAGTGCTCAATGTTCTATTTACATGTTTTGAGAAAAGTGGAAAATGTTTTATTTCCATGTTTTTGAAATGTACAAAATCTTTAATTTGCAACTTTTGAAATGTCAAAATATTCTTTTTGCGTATTTTTGAAATGTGCTCAATGTTCCATTTACATGTTTTGCGAAAATTACGCCTGTTTCTTATTTTTATTGTATGACATATAGCTCATTTTGATTGTAGCTTAAATTGGAAGTGGGACATTTTGGTTCTTCATAGACGATATATAGCTACATGGCATGGTAAACTATCAAAAGAAAATTCTGTAAATAAAATTCAATCTAACAGAAAACTTGATTTTCGACACAAAAAAAGTGCGCCTTCCTAATTGGCTAATTCACAGCGTCTGCAAGTTGTTTAAAAAAACTACACACAAAATAATGAAAAACCAAATAATAAATTTTATTGAAATTCAAATTCACTTGTCACAGATTCTTTGTCTTTTTCGTTGTCGTTGTTCTCCTTTTTCTCACAGTTCCCATTTCGACTTTTAGGAGCACAGGGATCCACTACGAGCGGGTTAATTTCCAAGTGAATAGAATTAATGTCTAAAAGCTCACAGCTGCTACTCGCACTTTTACTCTTACTCTTGAGCCCTACACCAACAATGGCACAATTAGTGCTGCTGTTGTTGCTGTTGTTGTTGCTCTTATTTTGCATCATCCTATTGTCACTCACAGCGTCACCATCTCCAACTCCAACACAGAAGTAGTCACTATCCCGAGGACTCGACTTGCACTGCACGACTAATTTATTTGAGTTGAAGCTCGCAGTTGTGGTAGTACTGGAAGTTGAGGAGGTTGCAGGACTTTTGCTTCGACGACGGCCCTTTCCTTTACTGTTAGAACTCCCCCCACCCTCACTATGTATTCGAGACATGATGGCCAGAGCACGACTCGTGAAACTTTTCCCCCCACTTCCACCACTTCTTGCAGATGGAGGAGGGAGAGGTGGACCGGAGCCGGAGCCACTACTTGTAGTAGAATTGGAATTAGACAGGGAACTCGAGACACCTGACTCAGCCGATGAGCTGTTGCGTGATGACTCAGAGTCGGTGGTGGAGTGCTTACTACTGCTGCTGAACTGACTACCCTCGTTCTCCTTGCTGCTCGAGTGACTGCTAAGATTATGATTGAGGAGAAGACTGCTCTGATGATTGTTGCCAGCGTGGTGGAGAGTGAGATGGAGACTGTCAGTGGAGAGACTGCTGAGGAGCACTTGTCCACCGCTGCACTGGACACTGGCCGGATGTTGCTTTTGATAGTGTTGTTGAAATTGGAAGTGGTGATGATTATTGTAGTGGTGATTTTGAGCCTCCTCAGGGAGCACTGTGAGTTTGGAGCGGACGAAGCCATGAGCAAAACCGAACTTCTTGGAGAGGGGTGACCTGACGTCATTTCCTCCAAAAGTTGACGGAGCCGTTGAGGAGCAGCTACTCAACATCCCAGCAATGTTATCCACACTCACTGAGATAGCTTTCATGGACGGCGACCCACTTCCATTCCCAGTCGAGTTGGAGGTGGCGGCGAGGAGGAGGGAAGACGGAGGCATGGACGCACCCAATATTACCATTTTACTCCCCATTGTCTTACACTCACCACCACCACTTTTATTAATAGCATTCGAATTGAAATTCAAACCACTACCACCACCACTAACTTCACCATCAGCAGCACTACAAATTCCACCGTCTTTATCACCGCTCCCACTCTCACTACTGAGTTTGTCTTTGTCTTTGGAATTTGCATTGGAATTACTAATGCTATTGCAATTGTACATTGTAA
Source organism: Dicyrtomina minuta (assembly GCA_949802685.1). NCBI lineage: Eukaryota > Metazoa > Arthropoda > Collembola > Symphypleona > Dicyrtomidae > Dicyrtomina > Dicyrtomina minuta. The sequence continues at coordinate 72,834,262 of OX461811.1, forward strand.
AATATGAATCACACGGAATAAATGAACCATTCTTATTTTTATTCGGTGACAAGTCCAAGTCTGTCGCTGGATCATCACCCGCAATGTACGAGGGGAGGGTGGAGGTGGAGCAGGATCGGAAGAGTGGCGAATTCTTTATGTGTCGCCCACTTGTGGAGGTTAGATCTCCTGAGATTGACGAAGCACAGGTAGTAGAAGTATTACTGTTCGTATTATTATTGTTGTTATTGTTATTATTAGTTTTGTCCCGATCACTCCCAAGTTTCGTGGCGGTATTTTTAAGGAGACGAGCTAGACTTCGGGAAGTTCGAGATAAAATCATTCCCTTCAAGGACTCGACCCGGTCCACACCCCGACTCCGATTTGGCTTGAGCTTCGCACATTTCCGCACGCAGCACCCCTTCACATTGAGATAGTACTCATTTTCCGAATCTTTTCCACCACCAAGGCCAAGGCCCATACCCATGAGGAGCCCTTTACTTGTTCCACCGTACGAGCCCCTACCACAAACCACAACCACCACCAACACCACCAGCACCACTACCACGGATGTCTCCGAGATTCTCTTCAGAGGCGGACGGCTTCCGGTACAATGAATTGAAATGAAGTCCATTCGTTTTTTGATTACTTTTTACTTTACTTCCGCCCCTTTCTTCCTTTGACACTTCTGATGTCGTCGTCGTCTTGGTGTCATTCTCCGTCGTGTCTTTCTGTTTTTTCTTGTCTTGAGCCTCAACGCCAGCGTCAGCGTCAGTGTCAGCGGTGACAGGGTTCATTTCCTCATTTCTATTATTATCAGCACTTGCTACATCCTCCGAAATTTGAATTCTTTCTTCTGTGAGATCGTTTTCATCGTTTTTGTTACTTGCACTAACACTTGGGAGTTGTTCACTCTTGCCGGACCCGGTTTCAGCACCAGGACCGGGACCGGTACCGGTCGACGTGCGTCTCTGTCTTTTCTGATGTTGAAGTGTGGTTCCATTTCCAGGAGCACTACTACTACAAATAGATTTTAAGGAGCCGTCAAGGAGATCTGCTGGGGACCGGATGTCCCCTGAATTATTGAGTTGATTCTATGTTTTCCCCATCTTCTTGCTCCATGTGGTAAAACCTGATAAAAAATAGGAAGAATACACAGAATCAGAGTGAGTCAGAGTGAAAAGTGGAAGAAAAAAAGATTTATCTTTATTGTGAACAGAAGGGCACACATGTTTTCTGATTCCTAACACTTGTTTTGGGAACATTCCCTTTGCAGCAGAAGGCAAAAGGTTTTTTTCTTGCCGTCCCTCTCCTAAATGCAGAATGACTTCACAATACTTCAAATACCAAGATAAGATACCTAGTTACATTGCTTTAAACTATTTAAACTAAGCATATTGTACACTACGCTTTTTACACGGGACACGAAGCCTATATAAATTGATAAATTGACGTTGTCATGCATGGACTCGACCGCTACACCCAGAGCCAGTTCCAGCTCCACATGTTCCTATATGACACATATGTACTTATAGCCTATAGCAGTCATTAACTCTCTAGTTTTACCCGCTTGTCTGTGCTAAGTAATTTTTAAAAGTTGAAAATTTCATTATTCGTAGTTTCAAAATAACGTATTTGTAAATTGTTTGCCCTTTAAAAAAGTGTATTTCATGTTCATGTGAAAGCTTCTTTGTAAAATGTAGAAACAAACTCAGATAACATGGTTTCAATCCCAGATTTTATCAGTTATAGAATAGCATATGCTTTGTTTTGCTCCTCCTCAAAAGGTCTACCTACACACTAACCTATAATTACTATAATATATGTAACTACATACCTACCTGGAACCCTAATTATTATCCCAAAACAAGAGTACAAAACGTAATAACTTCTCATTTTTTAAAATACAGATCTTTCCCTCCTCGGGCTTTTGACCCTTGCTTATATTAAGGGCCGACCAATTTAAATTTGAAAGCAATTAGGGTAATAGTAATAACACAACAAGAAAATCTTAGAATTACATAGAATAGAGATAAAGGTAGATAATGGGGTAGAGATAGAATTATGGATGGAGATGTACATACTACATACCTTTTTTAATGGGTGTTTTGGGACTGCTCTCGGCCGTCCGGTTATTATTAGATCCCTTGAGGTGAAGATGGTTGGGACGGTTTGTGTGGGTCGTCGTTGGGATTTAAAGTTGGATCTTGTGACAGGACCATTGGGACGACGACTGAGGATGAGATGGGCTCTTCATTATATTTGATTTTCCAATATTTTGCTGTTGCTGCTGTTGTTGTGGTTGGGATGAAGAGGAGGCAGAGGATAAGGAGGCTGCGGTGGAGGCGACAGTGGAGGAGAGTGCCATGGGAGCACTTTCTGAATGTTGAATCGGGCCGAGACTCACTAAACATGGGGCTGCCGCCGCGGCACGATCCGATTTCCGGCGAAACAGTCTCATCTTATCTTGAAACTTTTCACCTCTTCACTCCAGTTAATTAGTACACATAGGCAATCTTCTTATATCTCCTTCGGGGATACAGATCACACAATTAGCTTATCAGTATCTGCAATTGAACACAATAAAGGAATCTTAATTAATACTTCAAGATCACAATCAAAACTCAACTACAATAGCTGTCACAATTTACAATAACTACTACTATACCACTTGTACGGTACGAACACTAAATTCTATCTCAGTAATCCCAGCCCCGAGCATCAAATTAATGCACATATAGCAATCCTACACTTTTACACATTAAAATTCCAAATACGATTTTTTTAAATTTCGACCTATAAAATGTATCTCACTCTTCACACTTTCAATAACCACCTTTAATGCATATTACCTACGAATTTATTTTACTAACTACCAACGAAAGGAAAACAAATTACAACTAATTACCTAAAAGCCCACCACTAAAATACACTAAAACAATTTTATTGGAATTTGGAAAAACGACAGGAAAATGACTCCTGCACGCTGCACTGCACTGCCATGAACACTAATTTTGTACTTTCGTCACCATCGTTTGTTTTGATTTGACTAATTTGAAAGTTTTTGATCAAGTATACAACTATGCGTGCGTGACGTGACACATAAATCCAAACCCAAATAAATAATGATATATAGTAAGCCCTTTTCTGTATACGCCAAACTATTTTACAATTACAATAATCCCCCCTCTGTTTTTCAGCTTCACAGTCCACCGTTGATTTATTCAAAAATTAGGGCCAATCAAATATCAATTAGGGCTTAACAAATATTTACGTGAGAAAGGCTTCTCTCTCGGCATACTGCTACTGATATTATACTCCTTTGCTACTTCGAGTCTGTAGCTGAAGTGCAGCTGTAAAATCGTGAGTCGTACTTTCGTTCGAGCAAGTTCGTTGAAATTTTCCCCTTTGACTTTGAAATTGAATTATTGCATAGCATAGGAGGGAGCTCTATCTAGATATAGGGAATTAACACACTGAATCTAAATTTCAATTCTATAAAGCAAGTTGATAATATTATATAGGAACATTTAGACAGAAATCAAGAGCGAATAAAACAGCAAATAATCACAAACAACCTTCCACCATTTCAACTTCCTTCCTCACATTCACACTTTCCTACCCGCAAGCGATCCCTATCAAACTATCAACTACTACTAACTACCGCACAATTATTACCGTATTATTGCTATACTCTTTACTCACTATATCGCAGAGTAATTTAAATTCAAATGTGTTGCCTACCCCGATAATAATTACAATTATTACACGGTCACTGTTCTTATTCCAATTCTGCAGAAACCAAAACTAAGCGAAAGCTACACAAAACAAGCAAAAGAATTTCAATTTCAAATTTTCAACTTGGAATTTAACTTATTTAACCAATAAAACTTCTAACGGAATATATTGAAATCGTCCTGAACGGAAATGTAATAATGTGAAATTCAAACCTCAATATAAATAATCAATTTTACTGACAACTGATATTTAGTGAGCTGACAACTTGTAAAAGTCTTCACACAGATGCATTTTTTTATAGTATTTATTCATCTACAAAAGTCTACATTCTCAAGGTTTATTTACCCAACAGTGAATAGTCAGTCAATAACTGACAGTTGACAGTTAATGAAGCTCCATATGCGCCTATATCACACGCAATGAATTAATTCAACTCAAATAATTATTATCAGTAATCAGTATGGTTGAGGTCCTAAGTCGTAAACGTGGAGTGCATTTCTATCGATGATCTGCTACAATAATAAAATATTCAATATTGTTTTTCAATAAAGTCTAACTAGTAAGTACATAGACAGATTCAACATTGTATTTACCACAGGCCATGAGTAGTAGTTATCAACTGACTGACTGTTTATTTACATGATGCTGAGCTGCTGATAGTGCTGCTGATGGAGATACGGATGAATCACAATGCAAACAGAGAACACACCTTCCACATCCAGATCAATCAAGGAGTAATCAACTCGAAGACACAACTCAATAAAAGTGACATTGACGTCTTGTCTCGATGCAAGACGACGTGCTACGAACAGATACTGACTGCACTATCACACAAACAAAACACACTGCACTGACTGATCACCAGTACCAGTACAACTACTATGGTCAAGCCACAGGAAATTATACAGTTTGCAAGACAGTCAACAGTTGTGATGATGTGTGATGTGATCAACACATAATAATAGGTTACTGTATTAGTGTACTGTTTTTACTTATTTATTCAACTATTAAATTCCTCTGCCTAACACTCCACTGCCCTGATTTGATACTGCCAAAACGAGCAGTACTCATGACTGAAATCAACTCGAATTAATATTGACACAGCCATGTTGTAGCTGTTTGATCACTGATGATATTGGACGTGATATCGATGTCGGATGTGAGAATGTGAGTGTGGTAATGCAAGACTTTAGTTTCACGATTTATCAAATCAACAAATAAAAAAAAAACAGCAGCAACAATCAAGATCTACAAGATCCAAGACACGAACGCAAACTTCAAACAAGTCACCAGCCAGTCAGCAGTAGTGCAAAGTTCCGAGTCAGCCGATTTTTTCCTTCCTCAATTTCAATTTTGAATTTTTCGAACCTGATTAGTATGAAATTAACACTCACGATCGTCAGTAGTCAGGCACTCACAGTATAATAATATCCGTAATATTGAATGGGGCGTGAAAACGTAAATGCAAGTACTGATGACTGAGCTGAACAGTTTTTTAAACAGTATTCACGAATGCACAACAAAATATGTAGTGGAAAACAAAACTGAATAAACCACGACTACCACTACCACCAACTTAAAGCAAAGGCCACCGGCTACTGGCTACAGCAGTAGCAGAGTCAAAGGCAGAAGTTTGAGCAGTGCTTTAAACACGTTTTCCCTCAATTACACACTTTACACACCAAGAACAATCAACCCTATAGTGTACCTTTAAAACGACAGACTGACATAGACCAAGGGACCACCGAGCACAACAAAACAGACCAGACCCAAAAGCACGGCCCACCGTTCATCTACAAAAACCAAATGTGAGTGAGTCTTAATGAGTAGAGTGCAAACTACATAAACATCACAATCCCAAGTCCCAAGACTAAAACACACTAAAATTCTGACTACTAACTGACTGACAAAAAAGCTAAAAGGCAAAAGGTAAAAGGTACCTCTTCGACTTCGGCTTCGGTCCGGTTCCCTACATAATATGTGTATCTCATCCCTTGTGTTTTTCCACAGTACGGTGAAATGTACTATATATATCTAGGTACATTCAATTTATAAAAAACCAAAATAAAAAAAACCAAGCGGAAGGGGTAGAGGTGAAGCTCTCTGTTTCTCTGTATATGTTGAGTGATAGTAGACCAACAGAACTACAGAACAGACGCAGACCTCAGAGATCATACGCGAGATTAGGATCGAAATATTTATCTATTATTTTATTATTATACAGTTTCCACATCTGACTGACATCGCGCGTCGTTGGTTTTTGGTTGATGTTGTTGCTTTCATTTAATGTTTAATGCTCTGCTCGCCTTAATTACTTTTACTTCTACTTCTGCAGTATCTGCAGTCTGCATAGGCCTGCATCGTATATTAGAATATTAGAAGCTCTCACCTTTAACGTTTAAATTAGCTTATAAAATGAGAGGTGACTAGTGACTTATAGTGGGGTCAGAAGGAATAGACGAGGCGTATCGGTCAGTAATTACCATTTTATATGCCTATGTAGACCCATATAAATTCTACATACACATCTCACCACATTATACTACAGAATACTTTTGAAGTTTTGACTTTTGTCCCTGTTCGATAATTACACTTTTTTAAATTGAACTTTTCAATGTTTTTTTATTTTAATATTCATATAGATCGTTACGGTTATATGATAATGTTATAGTTTGTATCGTTAAAAATGTGAGTGAATGTAGTATGTATGTTGAGCAATGGTTACTACGTGCAGTGTTGAGTGTACATTGAAGGAGATATATAAAAGATTAAAAGGAAAACTACAACATTGACAGCAATATATAACTACAGGATTGGTAGTTGGATAGGTATATTCATATCTAAGGTAGATACCTCCATACGACATATACCGAATTAAAAGAATAATTTAAAATTTGAATTTAGTTCACTGTATTAATTTGAGGATATAACGAATGGATACAACTAAACGAATAACGACCAGTCCGCATATAAATTATGTTGTTCTGTATACATATAAAAAAAACAAAAAAAAATATATACGGAAATAATTATAGGCTATATAGAAAGTCGTGGTGTGTGGGTCTCCTGTATTATGCATAATTCAGTTAAGATAGAACAATTTGACTTTTGAAATTAACTACCTACTGTATAGTAAAGCTCCTGCTACTTGCTGTTGCTACTACACCTGCCTACTTTCATCCCGATATTACAACAAGTATAATATGTAGTATACCTACCTACATATAATTACATATTATGTATATTTCCCCCACCACTTTTTGACTTTATTAGTTTAGCTTTGACATGGCACTGTAATGTACCGTACCTACCTACATATTCTGCTGGGGCTTCAATTTTGATAGGTACAATAAATTATGTTGAGAGAGAAAGATTATCGATCAAGATAAAAGAATAATATGGAATATGGGTCCACAAGGTATTTACTGCAATGTTCAAATAAGTGTTTCCACGTAGGTTGATATGAAATGAACATCAATATCAACCAAGCATTAAAAAGCACATGCTTTTTAATGCTTGGTTGATATTGATGATGAGGATATTTCATATTTGTGTTGTGTACTGTGTAGATGATGTGGACGGAGGGAGAGACCAGTACTCACTCAATATAGAACCAACAACCCAACGAAGGAATTAAATAACGAAACGAATTCGAATGATTCGAGAACCGGCACAGAGCAGATCGCCACACTGATAATAACAATAACAAGAACCATCGCATCATTCGCATCGCATCCCATCGTCGCATTATTACAGAAATTCTACACAGCCCTTTTGTTTTGTGATGGGACTGGGACTGATACTGGTGTTGGTGCTGGTTACAAGACCTCATCAAAATCCTAATGGTAATTATTGGAGCATTTTCTAGGGTAATAGTGTGAGCTCAGGTGCTACAGTGTTTAGTGTTTTTCCACTTGTCGATGTCGATGTTGATAGTCGACGAGAATGCAATATGCAATGTCCAAGTTTATTCACCCAAAACCAAAACCAAAAGCAGCAAACTTCTACAAAAAACATAATATCCATTAGGAACTACAACATTCACCAAACTCTTAAACAACTGATACATATTACGCATTGTATTTGCCCCTCAAATTTTAATTTTAATTTGAAAAAATTCTTCCACTTCAACTTGGAAACTCAGAACAACAACAACAAAAACCGACGACGACGAGTGATCACACGGCGGCCCACCCCACAACAATAACAACAACCCTGTTGCTTCCAAGATCAGAACGATCAAAAAATCAGATAAGATCTTCTCGTAATAACTCAGTAATTCGGCCAACAACTACTACAACCAAAGAATATAGAACCACATCATCTGTACTGTAGCATCAAAGCATCTAGCAAACTCAAGGCTCAAGAGCTTCAACAGAACAGCTCAAGAATTTAACAATTTAAGATTAAAAGAATTTAAACTTTAGACATTAGCCTCCCATGACACAGGCTCTCACAGAGACAGACTTACTACACTCTGCCTGCGCAGTCTTGGCTAGTTAACAAAGTTAATCACTAATCACTATCCTTATCATCAATGGGGATCGGTATCCGCATCGACGTCGACATCGGTATCGTTAAACGTTATCACTAATTTAATCCATTACGATTACGAGATCGGACCAGATCAGAGAATCAGACTATATACGCTATTAAAATCAAAACCCAAATCGAATTCGACATCCACAGTCAGTATCCACAGTATGTAGCAGATCAGCAGAGCAATATCTGTGAAAGTAAGCAATAAGCGCGAAGGAAATTAAACATCTTAAAAAATTCTCGATTTCCTAAATGACCTGCGACTGCGATGGCGACAACCACCACCACGACACAGTAAAGGCGTCCAGTCATTCAAGATCCACAACAATCGAGTCAAGATCGACATTCAAATCAAACCATTCAAGACTTTCAACAACAAATTTCATTAATGAAACATATCAACTCAGTAATCACCATTACACTGTTGGCGTTGGCATGAGAGCATCGTCAGCATACCTTTAGCTGGCTTTGGTGCATGACTGGCTACATACTCATCTTAATTTGCAATTTATTTAGCAATTTTGCAATTTATCTTCACTCACTGAACTCGTTGTCGTTTACTATTATCATTAGTTGTTATAGTTCTCGTTTTTTTATAAATATATAAGAAATAATACATGTATATCTCCGTCATCATGTACATCTCTCGAACGTGTTACCACGTCTCTCTCCAATAAACTGAATATTCATAAAATAATTATCATATAATTATTTGCTTTGAAAATTGTACACAAAAATTGGGCCGATATCCGTCAGATACTGTTAACTCGTTACTTCTAATTGTCGTTCATCGTTAAAAAGAGTTTTAAAGAGTATAGCTACGAGGCGAGGAGAAGGCTGGGAGGCTTTAATACATTATGTAGGTAGGTAGAGAACAAAGCATTCGGCATTCGTGGAAAGATGCGAGAGATGGGAATTTTGCAGAGTGGAAAAATCTAAGAAGATGTTGATTGTCTAGTGCACAGATTGCAATGGATGTCGATGCGAAACATAAAGAATTATTTATGCACGTAAATATGTACTTATTAATTGATTATTAAGTGCTTGGATGTGTCTCGCAGTTTGTCGTATTTTGTACCTACGTGTTTACCTATAGACCTAAACCGATGTACGTAGTTTGTTCAAGAAGTTCGTTTTTCGTTCTTTGATAATATTCTTCTTCTGCCCAGGCAGCAGAGGATAATAATATGTTGAAAGGGTGTGCTGTGTGGTGTGCAAGAGCAGGAGTCCATGTTATTGTGAACAAAAAAATGTAAAAAAAACGGAGGTGTACGATGCATATTAATTAGTGTCTATAGTGAGGATGATCATCGTGTTCGTTGGTTCATCGTAATCGTTAGATCGTTATATCGTTATGGCATATGCTAATATAACGCGTTTAATATATAAAAGTGAGCTGCTCAGTTATTACAGTCACAGTATCAGGGCCTATCCAATGCATTAATTATAATCCCTAATCCATAATAATTGTATACTACCTCTACCTCGGCATTCTGCATATTAATTTCCCTCCCATATTTCGTCCTTGTCCTCTACACTGCAAAACAATCTATCTACCTACTTTTACTTCTTACTTTAAACACTTTTCAATTTTGGGTTTTAAAAGCCAAACTAAAAAAACTGCTTGAATTTCGATATCTTAATATCTTTCATTTGAACTTTTTGAATGCGAATAGGAGCAAAACATTTTAATAAGTATGTTATCCCAATTTAGTTTGTTCGATTTCTCGGTGTTTTAAGATTTTTTAAACGCAAAACATTGATATCTGCAAGTTTCTAAATCGTCTAAGCTACAAAGATTTTGTAATTGTTTATATTGCAGGATTTTAGTTTTAAACAAATTGCAATAAGGAAGTACTCCAAATGCAAGTTTCTAAGGTTGTAGGATTTTTCCTACCCGGATTTTTCGTACCCGGACTTTCCCTACCCATTTGGTTACTACGCGGATTTTTCCTACCCGGACTTTTCCTACCCAAGACCAAACCTAGGACTTTTCCTACCCGAGACTATTACTTTATGTAGAAATAAAACAGAAACACAACTATTTATGTGCGTACCGTAAATTAAATCCAGGTTATAATAAAATGCAAAAGCTGTGGGCATATCTTTGCGCAATGTGTAGTTTCTTTTTTGTACATGGGTAGGAAAAGTCCTAGGTTCGGTCGTGGGTAGGAAAAGTCCGGGTAGGAAAAATCCGCGTAGTAACCAAATGGGTGGGAAAAGTCCGGGTAGGAAAAGTCCGGGTAGGAAAAGTCCGGGTAGGAAAAGTCCGGGTAGGAAAAATCCGTTTACCAGTTTCTAAACCTAAAAAGCCCTAAAAAATACATTCTAGAATGTTGTAAGTGACGAACGCGGTACACACGTTAGTATTTGTAAGTAAAAGTATCGGTCATTTTGCTAGCTTAAAAAACGTAGATATCCTACTATAAAGTTTACGTGCAAATAATGATTTAATGTATAATTATGTCTGTAAACTGTGGTGTGGCAGAATAAGGCTGCCGAATACCGATGGAGATTCATTGAGATCTATAGGATTACGTAGGTACATTACATTAGCTTACAGAATGAGTAGGTAGGTAGGTCCGGTAAAATTCGTTTGACTCTGTTGTTTGGTTGAGTGTTATGGGGTTGGGGGATTGGGATTGGGATTGACGGGATGATAAAGTTTTAAATTTCGGAGCTCACTATGACATCTCATTCCATTCCATATATTTCATACAGTTTCCCTACAAGTTTAATTTTAATGGTGAGTCCCACCCTATCGCAAAACTTGATCATCAAAAGTCATTTTTCTAACTGACATCCGCACTTGCCTTCCTGGTTGCGGTCTCCTTGTCTCGAGAATAAAATATTCCGTATACACTTTAACTTTATCAGATCTGATGTGACTACACCGAACGAACCAAATATTTCATTTACACGTTTTTGAAAAGCGTAAAATGTTCTATTCACGTTTTTGAAATGTCCAAAATATTCTACTTACAAGTTTTTGAAAAGCGTAAAATGTTCTATTTACATATTTTTTAAAAGTGCAAAATATTCTATTAAAATGTTTTCAAGACATATTTCAAAATTTTTGTAGATAGCGTACAATAATTTTAGCTAAAAATGGTTATATAGGTCACTTTGGTTCTTCACAGACGGTATGTCGTTCTATAGTTTGAATGTAAAGTAGCTACGAATGCACATAAATTGTTGTATGCTGTTTTTTTAAACTTTCCCCGTATTACTTCATACAGCTTGATACTTATTTATAGTTGAGCTCTTTACAGTCAGACAGGAAGGAAGTATAGAAAGGAAGTTGAAAACTAAACTGAACATCAAACAGTCTTTTACTCAGATCCCCACTGATCTCATAAACTATTAACTATATTATGCTACATACAGAGTAATTTTTATCCCACATCGAAAATGCGGATATAATAGCTCTCCGCATCGGAATCGGATCATTGCACATACACTATAATCGCATCGGTGATCGGAGCCGGAGTCGGATCCGGAGTTGGATTAATAATGCTTCAGTCAAAAAAGTTCAAAAGTTCGCCGTTGTCCTCTTGTTGATAGTTGATGTTGATAGTGACCGGACGAGGATCGAGATCGAGCATCGAACTGATCAAACGTCGACGAAAAAAAACAAAGAGAGTCAGAACATTAAATAAAAACGTCCAAATAATAGGGAAAAAAATGATCTTGATTCTTGATCTTCAATCTTCACTCGTGGTCTTTCTTGAGTCTCTTCCTGATATTCCTCGTTGATAAGAACAAAAATAATTTCACAGTATAAAAAAGTCCGGACGGATCAAAAACTAAGCGAACAAACTAATAACAAGAGGACGAACGAAGATTGAAGATGGAAAACTACTTTTCTTTCTTCTTTTGTTTCCCTTTTCATTTTATCATTTATCCACATCCGAATCCGCACACACAAGAGAAAACTCAAGAAACTGAAAGAATGAAGACATATATGTATACACAGAAACTAAAAGTCTAAGATGTAAAAAAAATGTTATAAAAGTAGAGGCGGAGATGAATGAGAGTAATTTAAAAACCATGTTTCAAGAGTTTCACTACCATACACAAGAGTTCTGAGAAATCCTTCTATTTTTATCAATCAAACAATCTCACAATCTCACTATCCGCCAACAAAAACGAAGACCACAAACTTAACTTTTTACTTTTCTTACAACTTTCAACACTTTGTTTGTCTAGAGTCTAGCATCTAGGTATAGGTGCTTTGTTTTAGTATGTTCCACTAAAATTATTGCAAACAACCGATGTCGACGTCAACGTCGAAGTCGATGCGGATGACCAACGACCAAAGCAACCAAAGTGAAAACTCAACAACTATATACCCAACCCAAGTAACCTTCAACTATTTTTGTAGTTCAGTCCGTTACAATTATTAGTAGAACCATGACCATGTGGACTGGAGCTGGCGCTGGACTGGTGCCGGTGAAATGTTTCAACTGTTGACTCTTATCTTGACTTGTCTCGCACATAAATTATTTCTCGGGCCACTTAGCTTACAAACTTACAACTTACGCAAGAGGAAACCGAGGCGGAGAGGAAAAAAACCGGTGAAGAGGACGAGGAGGAGGAGGAAACCCAGAAAAGTTGAAAGTGAAAAACCGCATGCTTTAAATTACTTTACTACAAGTAAGTAGAAAGACCAAAGACCCCGCGTCGTTCGTTAATGAAATACAAACTTACAATTTGTTATTTGTTACCATCAGCTGACTGACGTCTTCTCTTGGTTCTTCGCTCGCACTTACTTCCTATATGTCCTTATCCTTTATTTCCTAACATCCTCACATCACACAGAGAACACATCACACATACAGAAGCAAAGTCAACACTCGAAATAAGTAAGTACTTTTAATCTAAATAATGGTTAACGCGTTACACCTTGTTTCTATTTTCATTTTCTGTATTTGGACAGACTTAAATTTACAGTGTTGGCACTACTGCAACACTGCAACTGCTGCTTTTGCATACTGAACAACTGAACTATTGAATTACATTACACGGATGCGTAAAACCTTATCAGATGTCTCAAACTGTATCTTTATTGTAATTGCACCGCACCGGTAGCGATAAAAATATTTTAAAAGTTTCAATTAGAGAATTTAAATTAATGAATACGTAATAAAAATAATGCTACTGGGCTCATTTCTCAACTTTAAATTATTACCACTTCCTTCAGTTTGTATTCTAGAAGGTAGAAATGGTAAACCGTCATTTCACGCAGCCTCTGTCTGGCACTGGCACTGGCTGTGTCATCAACACTAATTAAACCGAAGCCGAGCGCGTCTTATCTTGCGGTCAGTGAGTTTTGTTAAAGATTAAAATAGCGATTGCCGATGTGGCCCCTGCTGATAAGTCTATTCACTACAAAACTCCAAACGAACTTCCTTTAACTTTAAAGTTTGAAGTGTCCAACACTTCAAACTTTAAAGAGTAACCGAAAATAAAGCAGACCTACTTACTCACTAGTCATTATCGACGATCATAGAAACATACGATGCAGAGTTCAATATTATAAATCGTAAAAATCGTTTGCCAAGGAAAGACACAGTGACTGACTGTACTGCACTAGTGCCTATACTTATAAATTGTGTGTTATAATTATATGTAAAAATACAAGAAGCATGATATGCTAAACCTAAACCTTTTGTAAGATTAGACAGATATGCTTATAAACCCACAGCCAACAATACAGTCAGTGCAGTACCTGAATATACATATCTTGGTATGTAAGTAGATTTATAATACACTGCTTTTGATAGTGCCTCTTACTTTCTGTTTAATACAATAATTTTTATAGCCCCAGTTTAAACACACTGCAAAGTTTAAAAACATTTAAATTGTATATTTTTCCCCTGCTTTCCGATGCGATGTGACCTTCAACTGTGTAGTTCACCTCACTACCATACCAATCGGAACAAACTTCACAATCTTAAGTAACGGCTTATTGTTAGTTTCCAAAAAGTCTGCAAAACAAACATATAACAATGTGAATGAAGGCACTGCTGCCATCCCCATCATGTCACAGTCTTAAAAGTTAGTCACCCAAATTTGACTTTATCAGATAACAACTACCAACTACCAACTCAACTCAACGACAGATCAGAGAGACCGCAGCACACAATAATTTTATACACAAGATATACATAATACGATGCAACGATAACAAAATGCAACCGTTCACTTTATTATCTTCCTTACTGCTTTCACACCCTGTGAAGTACTACGGAGATAATTTAATTTAAGATTATTCCTCGAAAAACCAACCATATTTTAACTGTTTAATCTTTTCACTTAAAACTACTTAAAACTATCAACTTCTTGACTTTGACATATCCACTTAAACTAACCTAGAAAAGATGAGAAAGACGAAGAAGACGAAGACGAAGAAGCAGATGAGAATCAAGTGTGTATTTATTTATTATTATTTCTCTCCCATCAACTTCAGCTGAGACTCTGAGGTTTTAGCTTTTTGGCCCGAACGAAAATGTTCTCACGGAAAAATTTTACTCACTCCCGACAGCTACTTTTTTCCCTGCGCGTCTATCCCAACAAATTCTGGACCTAAATTCAAAACAATGAGACTACAAACATAATATGCAAGATAGTACACATTAAATAGGCAATTGGTCTGTCTATATCTATATACAAAAGCGTAAACACTTCACTGGAACCGGAACCGGTACTGGCACTGGCCACAGACAAGAGACAAGACTGAGAAAGGAACCACACTTTTTTAAAAATTAGCATATCCAATCCAAAATACACACATTCACGACCAGACCAACACCAACCAAACTAACATTGCATTGCATTGAATTATGTTCATTACCTACGTTTTCTTCAGTTAGCTTTAAAATATATGTGTAATAATAATAATAATAGTGTAGGAAGATGTACACAATTTCTTTCTTACCTGTAATGACAAGTTTTCCAGCAGACGCACTTAAGCGTGTTTCACCTGTTAGTCGATGTTTAGTTTGGCACCTGTTCAAAAGTAGAAAATTAAATATGAATGTATTTTTTCATAATCCTCTTCCCGGAATATAAATAGTAAGTGAACTTGTTTGATGTTTGTACTAAATAATAGCATATGTCAAGTATGTGTGATTTCAAACAGAAGGTTCAAGTCGTTGATTGTTGACAAATGTATCATCTTGCTAACTGCGCACGTTTGTAAACACTTATGGGTACAAGCTACAAATATGTATGTGTTTACAAACGTCAAACGGGAGAGCAAGGTTGCACATTTGTAAACAATCACCTATAGGTGTGAACACAACATTCCTACACCATTTTGAACCGATAATAATAACATTATTTCAACTTAAGCAAAATATTATAAGTAGGTAAACACTTATTTTTTAGAAATTATTGCTCAGTACTCGGGCACTTATGTAGGTACTTACATTTACGCTTACGTTCCCTTAAAAACCTTGAATTTTGAATGTGTTTTTGATTTTTTTATAAAAGAAGTTTTTGTTACATTTTATTATGTATTTTAAATGGGTTCGTCCGTCGTGGCCGGAGAGTAAGACTGACTACTGAAGAACATGTGTATTTGTATTTAATCCAAATCCCAAAATCCCAACTACACGCACATTTGAAATTCAAGGGACACAGGTTACACAGGTTACTGATAATAAAGTAGACTTTGACGTTCTATTCTATATTCTGCCGTTTTTAAATGAACCATCACCACCAGTATCAGCAACCAGGACCAGACCAGCAGCTTACTACCAAAATCCACGCAAGGAGCTCATTAATTCCTGATTATTTTTTTTTCAACAAGACTTCCTCCCGCGGCAACAGGAGTAAAAACCCTCGCACCATTTCATTGCATCGCACTGCCATCATATCACCGTGGTCATGACCATGTGTGAAGCTGGAACTGAAACTAAAAACCTAAATTCGAATCTAATTCTAATTCTAAATCTAAATCCAAGAGATGTTCGAAGGAAGCATAAGAAAAGAAGGAGAGACATGGACACAGCCTGTGGTAATCACGATGAAAGGACCATCGCGTCCTCGCTTCAGTCTCAGTCTTAAAATCCTTTCATTCCCACTCTCTATACAAAGTACCCCTCTTTCTTACAATTGGATCTTGAGAACCTACATACTACACAGTACCTCCGTCGGCTTTTGTTTTACACATTTCAAAACACATACAACGAGAAACCAGCATCCAGACCAAATCGCCATAGAATTTCGTTTGTGAAGAACCAAAATGACCCATATCCATTTGTAGCTAAAAACAATACAAATATCTACAAAATATTGCATTATGTCTTGAAAGCATTTAAATAGAATATTTTACACTTTTGAAAAACATGTAATTAGAACATCTTAAAGTTTTCAAAAACATGCAATACGAAAATTTTACACGTTTCAAAAACATGAAAATACAACATTTTGCACTTTTCAAAAACATGAAAATAGAACATTTTGCACTTTTCAAAAATATGAAAATAGAACATTTTACACTTTTCAAAAACTCTGAATTAACATTTTACGCATGTTTCTCATTTTGTTTTTATGACATAGCTCATTTTGGTTGCAGGTTAAATTAGTAATGGGTCATTTTGGTTCTTCACAGACGATTTGCTGCATCTGCATATCTGACCATTAATATATCTCCCTAATTATCTTTATACACCATGTATCTTCCCGAAAATCTCCAAGAGGATGATACACACAAATACTGATAGTTACAAAAAATATAGTAGAAGAAAATCTAAATCTAAATCAACCAGTGTACCAATGAGACGTCATCATTTAATGTTTTGAAGTTGAAGGAAGGTATGACCAACACCAAAATCATAGGGCTGAGGATACGACGAGTGAGTGAGTGCGTTGAATAAAATATTGACTAACGCCAGGCCAGGTGTACAGATTTAATAGGGAATAGCTACTGCACCGCACATTCACATCTACAATCTATTATCAAATCCAATTCTAAATAAATAACCTGCCCTTCCCTTCTTCTCCCTTCTATAATATACTTCACCTGGATCTGGACTCTGGAAACTGGACCCGGCGTTCACTGTAGTATACACGGTATTCAGAATATACACTTTTATTCGATCTCTACTTGCCACCACAACGTGAACTTTGTTTTTTTATCTTATCACATAGTATTTAGTCGAGACTCGAGACTCGGGTGTTTTAAGATTGTACTAACCATTGGGAATTGATGTATTCAAATCTTGCATCAGGAAAACATTATGAACTGGATCTGGAGCTGGATCTGGATAAGCCGCTTTGTATTTGCATTCACATTTGAATCTATAGACAGAGACAATAATAAAGGGAGACATTAGACATTGAAATCATTAGATGTGTACTTAGGCCTTAAAGAATAAAAAATAAAAACAGGCTGAACTGAAACTGGTTACTGGTACTGGTTGGTACTGGACTGGTTCTTGGGTTCGGGTTAAGGTCCGCTGTGTTATTGAGATCGAAGCTTTGTTTGGAGTTTGAGGGGCAAGTGGACAAGTGGACAAGTAAGTAAAGTAGATACATCAAAATTTACATACTATTCACCTGTTCCGCTATTCAATAAAACCTTTGAGCATGAATTCAAAGCCAAAAGCAAAACCAAGGGCAAGGGCAGTGTCACTGCCGCAATAGTAACGTCAATGTCAAGGTTTTTAGTTAGTGTCAACCAAGGTTGAAACTATAGCTGCAGATTTTGAATATAAATTATCAGGTCTATAGGACCTCTAGGGTTAAAACACGCCTGAATAAGTCAACAGTTGGATCAGGGCAGGATAATAGGGCCAGCGCAGGCAGGCCCCGCTGCTTGAATGTTCAAAAAACATGTAAATGGAACATTTTGCACTTTTCAAAAATATGTAAAAAATGAACTTCCCGCCTGTACAATGTTTAGATTTGAGATATTTAGATTAGATCATTTCTGACAACGGCAACCAACCCTTTCTATAAGCTAAAATTCAATGGAACGCCCTGGTGACTCAATAGACAAATGTATTCAGGTACCTTTACAAAACAAAAAATTTTTCTTATTTTTCATACCATCAGATTTCCCTCCAGGAACATAAATTTTCCCCTGATTATCCTGCCATGAAACAACTTCCAAGAAGTCCGCAACAAATGAGGGTATTTTACATTTGAGTATAGCAGAGTTTCCTCGAATAATGTGCTCTTGATCACCGTATGTATCGTAGGACTGAGTAACAACTGTTCAATTTAGAAAGTACAATGAAATGTTAGTTTTTAATTCAAATACAAATTTTGTCTATATTAAAATTTAGATGCTCCCTATAATAATTATTACTATGGTACGGAAATTAGATATCAAAACCTTGTCGTTTTCACTAATTTGCTTTACCATCTAATAAGCTTTCAATCAATTTTGAAAAGACATTCCTTTTTAATTCGAAAACTACTAATAATAAACTGAAACACATACGATTATTACTGCTGTTCATAATACTGGCCTAATCTGGCCATCGATAATCCCTGCAACCGCAAACCGCAACCACCATGACCGTTTCTTTCTTTACTTACAACATTGCTATTAGTACAATAATGACACAATAAGGTCTTCAATAAATTAAAGATAAATACCATCAGACTTTCCTGGAACATAAATGTTCCCTACATCATCCTGCCATGACACAACTTCTAAAAAGTCCGCCACAAAAGAAGGGATTTTACATTTGAGGATAGCTGAATTTCCTCGGATGATATCCTCTTGGTCACCGTAAGTATTGTAAGATTGCGTGACAACTGTGTGATCAAGAATGAAATCAGAAATAGAACAGTGCAGTAGATAAAGTAAAGATACAGATCTAAATTGTGTTATGAAGTTTCTATGCATTTTTTGTGTACGGAGAAGTTGCCTATTTGTGGCCGGGCGTTAACGGTGGCTGACTGATTAAATTCGTATTAGCTAATTAGTTAAAAACTGTTAAAACTCATGTTTCCTAACCAGTAGTAGATTGAAAGTCAAACTTTACAATTAAAAATACATTTTGTTATATCGTCGATTGGTTTTCGACTGGCGACTGGTGACTGGTTTCAGATTTCAGATCAGCCGGTCTAACCAGCATAAAAAGGACCACAATAAAGGCACTTTCCCAATCCCAATCTAATTACTTACGTGTTTTTGAATGACTAAATTAAAAATAAACTGATTACCGATGACTGTTGATCTCAACTTTTCGTAAACTTAATTCTACTTCAATTACAATTTCTGTATCGCCGAGGGCGTCCGCCGTATTCGCCTCGCCGTCGTAAAATGGTAAAAATCACGTCTAGTTATTACTTGTCAAAACAGTAATCACAGTAAGGAATTGTCCATAAATGACGTCATAGAATTATCCTTATTTTTAGGACCCTATGACACTCCTATTATCACCTTATTAACCATTGCGTAATCGCTATCTTTAACATTCTTACCCATGACATCATTTACGTGCGATTCCTAATTCCTAACACACTAGAAATGCTTTCCCACATTCAAATGATTGCGCTTAATTTGACTGCACCAATGACATTAATAGTTAAAAAATCTCTGTCTCCGACCCTTCACACCGCACCGCACCTTCCATGGCCGCTTATTCCTATTAAACCCTTTTAATTGTACTTTTCTTCGCATTAATAACTTAGAAATAAGTACCGTCCGACTTTCCATTAGGAGTATAAATATTCCCGACATTATCCTGCCATGATACAATTTCCAAAAAGTCCGCCACAAAAGATGGGATTTTATATTTTAGAATTGCAGAGTTTCCTCTAATTATGTACTTCTGGTCACCGTGAGTATCGTATGTTTGACTCACAACTATAATTCGAAAATTGATGATTACAAAATTGCTATAAATTATATTATTATATAAACATTGTCTGGAAAGACCTGACTAATTCCTGCAACAAATTAATCTTTATCGTACATTTAAAGTTGCCTTACTATAAGTATACCTACGTATTATTTTCCCTGCTCTCACGTTGGATGTTGATTTGGAAATACGCTACAATTTGTAATTATTATTTCTGCTTCACAGACAAACCACATAATACTGCGATATCCAAGTCGATATCAAGGTTAAACGCAATGACCCGACACAGCCATATCCGGCATGTTCATAAATTCAAGTGAAATTCTCTGATTCTGACAGACGTCGTCGTCAGGACAGAAATGAACACTTCAAACTTCAACTTCAAAGCTCGTTTTTTTTAAATATTTATTGAAAAGCTTGATGTTGTTTCATGTCCCGAGTGTAAACATATTAATAATGCCTCACCTCCGGATCCAAACTGAATTATACGACTATCAGAATCTATCCAGTTGACAACCGACACAAAGTCAGCCACAAATGCTGGTATATTACATTTCAAAACTGCATTGTTTCCACGAATAACATACTCTGAGATGATTTCTGACTCATAGTTTTGTGACACAACTGAAATCAAATTTTAAAATGAGGGTGTCACTTCACATGTTATGACATTTAATTCATATATTCTACCAGTGACATATCATGTATTACATCGTTCGAAACAAGTCATTACAAATTACAAACAAAATTAAAACTGAAAGACCAAAACAAAAATCATTATTATTTTAGATTTTCTAGTTCCAGGCTTCCAGGTTATACCAAAGTCATCATGCGTAAACATGTATGTACCTGTACCTATTAATCAGTTCAAAATTACTCAATAGACTAAAAAGTTCATAAAAGTTTAAGGGATCTAATTCAATAATTCTGCGTTAAAAACATGCTCATACAATAGCGAAGTTGTGGAGAAAGGAAATTTTGCACTGGAATGAAATATACAAAATTGTACTTTTCTGGATAAATAATGATGAGACGATTCTTGAACTAAATGCATTAATCAAAACTACATAGAGCAAACGTGAATTGTGAATTATACGAGCAACAGGTCTGAATTAATTTTTTACTTCCTTTTAAAGTTTAAATGTTCCAAGAACCCATTAAGCGTAACCTAATTATTAATGTTATTGCATGCATTATTACAGTACAGAAATATATCGTTACATTTTAAATGAATCTCGAACCGACCCCAACCAGGTTTAAATAAAGTTTATCTGTTATTATTGATTACGTGACACCGGAAAGCGAATTATTTTGTATATTGGTTGGTAGATTAATGTGAAACGAAACACGCCCGTGCTGTATTGCTTTGATTGCATACCGTAAATAATCAAATAGACGCCTTTGGAGTCGC
The DNA here is from genome assembly GCA_949802685.1 of Dicyrtomina minuta. Lineage (NCBI taxonomy): Eukaryota > Metazoa > Arthropoda > Collembola > Symphypleona > Dicyrtomidae > Dicyrtomina > Dicyrtomina minuta. The sequence goes on from OX461811.1 coordinate 72,855,757, forward strand.
AGTCCGGCGCTTAGTTGAGACCGGTATTTATTCGAGCCCGGCGCTTTTTTGTTATTTAATGCTTCTAATTTGCGTAGGGGGTATTTTTTTACCGGAGCTTAATTAATACCCGACCCTAATTTAAAACCCGGCTCTTATTCGAGTATTTACTGTAACTCAGCCTGTATACTTGAAACTCTTTCTAGCTTACCGCAGTAATCATTACAATGAATAAACATACAAAAAGTAAAAAGTAATCAAAATTCAAATGATAAAACGAAACTGAAATGAATTCGCTGACAAATAATGAAGGGAATGAACTTTTAAGACTTGGAGGCGAAACTATAATTAGATACTTATTCTAACTATAGTTTAATCACATTATGTGCCTATGCTTTTCTGCTTCCGCATTTAATAGAATGAGAAAGACCAGTACACACCCGCCATAGAACGAAATTGTTGTTGTACCGGGACCGGGACCGATACCGGAGTCGGAGCCGGTGCCGGTGCCGATATATTCCTTTAACAACATACATTTTCGTGTGTATAATTTATATTGCCTAACCCTGAGATGCAGTGGCTGAATGAACATATGAATTTTGTTCCTCATCCACCCACGCAACGATTTGCAAAAAATCCGCAACAAATGATGGTACTTCACATTTTAGAATGGCACTATTCCCTTTGATAACGTACAAATTATGTACTTCGGTTGCGTAGAATTGGGCCACGGCTGAAGTAAATATAATTAAATCATAAATTAATTAGTAGGTTAGTGACTTCAATAGAATAGACTGTTGTTTGCATTGAGAATTGAATTTTAGCTTTTTGAAATATCTTTAACTATACCATCAACCATATAGTCTGCCTACCGTTCAAGAAGGACGCACATGTTAAAATTACGTATAGGTACGTATAGGTAATTAAATCATCTACACGAGCATGGGGATAAATAATCATATTACCTATCTATATACGCTACATAATATATCGATCGTAATCTATAAAAGAACTTCACTTTATAATAACATCAACATGTAGCCTCGTTGCTCGTTAGGCTTCTGAACTATACTATGATCTACTATATTGATTTCCTGTTTCGTACAATCCATTTCACCCGCGTTTTTGACCGATTTTTCTTCAATCTTTTAAAGTGAGTTTTTTCACAATATTTTCATCTCATTTTTTTTAAAGAGCTTCGAGTCGAGAGATTTAAGCTAACCAAAAGTAGAAAGACCAGCTGAGTAAGATTGTTCTTCAGAGTCAATCCAGGCGGCTACAGACATAAAGTCTGCCACAAAAGCGGGGATCATACAGCGCAGTGTAGCACTGTTTCCTCGAATAACGTGCTCATTGTGAACTTCCACAATGAACCGCTGTGACACAACTGTGGTATGTTCAGAATTTTAGATTTATAGTTACAATTAAAATTTCTCAATATAATAAAATTACATACGTAAAACCAATATGCTTTTACTTTTGTTTATAAGTCGAAAACAAATAAATAAAAAAAAACAGACAGTAGGATTTTTGACTAACTATAATACCGCTTGCAGTTTGCATTCTCAATACTTGTTAAAGGAAGCCGGCTCAATAATTAAGTTAACGCATTATACTTCATATAGCCTTCCTAAAACTATCTGGTTACACGAAATAAAGTGCGTAGGTTGATATCTTATACGTTTCAAAAGTTTACACTCTCACTTCCTTTTCCCATTCAATAAAAGCATCGAGGTGTATTTTTAGGAAAGTATCACGTACTAACCATAACCATAATATACCAACCATGTCCCATGTATTATTCAAGATCTTTTTTCTGTACGAATTTTGCCTGTGAATAAATACACATGGTATATGGTATGATAATGGTACAGAGTTTACAAACCATAATTATTAGGATTTGGATTGAAAGTTTCCCCAATTGTCGTCTGCCACTCTGTAACTGTCAAGAAGTCTGCCACATACGAGGGCACTTGACATTTCATAATTGCGTTGTTCCCGCGAATCGAATTTTCTTTTATAGGGTTAACATCATAGAACTGTGCCACAACTACATAATACGTGGGATAACGAGATTTAAATTAAAACAAAACTGTAACGATAAAATATTCTTAACAGCGAAATTAAACATTTTGAATTTGCCGCCTTTTAGTTGTCAATTAAGAGGTTGTAAATTAAAACGAAGAAGCCGTAAACGGGTTAGCTGTGACGATTTACGCACATGTATGTTGATATTCTCAATAAATCCAAAAATTTAATATTGAAAGTTTTGAATTTCCCGCTAAAACTATAAATATTGTTTTAAATGAAGATTTCGACCGGTCACTCAGTAAACTTACACAAACATGATATACCATTCGAACGGTGACGATTAGGCAAATCTAAATAACTTAGTGTGCACGCACGATTGTTATTAGTTTTTAAATGGCTTGTGAAAAACATAACTGAAAATTAAAAAAAGTTAACGGATTTGAGCGAGTGATATATCATGGGAAAGCTCTTCACAAATAAAGAGACCCCTATATTTTTGTTTTCTGATTGTGACCCATACAACACGTTTTAGGTCAAATTGAAAAATTAAAAGACAGTTGTCTTGGAAACGTATAGTTATAATGGAGGCGCATTCTGTTATTTGAATTCTACTAGTGATTACATTTTGAGTGATATAAGGCTCGATGAAATTGGTCCAGTATTGCAAAAGTTTCAAAATTCCGGTAAATTATGTAGATAGGTAGGAAAAAACATATTTTGACTTTTTAAAACCATGCAAAATAAAAATTGTTGTACATTTTAAAATCATGGGAATAAAACATTTTCCACTTTTTTCAAAACATGTAAATAGAACATTTTGCACTTTTATGAATTATGTAAAAGGAACATTTTGAACTTTTCTAAAACATGTAAATACAACATTTTGCTTTACCATGGAAAACCATTAATAAAATCACAAATCATAAAATTGTGGTTTTTGTACGGAAACAAATTGCTGCCTAAAAGCATTTCCTTCTTGGAAATCAGTGAAAATTCGCTGTGTGGAGATGACGTTAAAGCAATTACCTTTACTTACCTTCGTCCGGCTCTGAGTTGGATTTTAGGCAGTTAGACCAGACCTATAATTTGATAGTTAAATTCGAGATTTTTGATTTCTTTTCTTTTGCCGGCAAGTCACAAGGACAAGGCACGTAGCGACTGATCGACAGCTAAAAGACAAAAATAATCCGGTGACTCTACAATTTTGAGTTTGGCTACCTTATTACATATAAAAGATGTGTTTTGCTTTTTGCTTTTTGGTGTGTGCGATGCCGATCCCCAAGTCGGTAGTCGGTAGGCATCGGCATCTTCCACCAACCAACAAAAACTCATCATTATTTTTTTCAATTTTCCTTCACTTTGACTTTACATTATTTCCACTGACTGTTGCGATTTCCCTGGCCCTGCCTTCCCTCCCGTTCCCGTCGACTCAATTTAAAAGTCATGCTTCCTTCAAATTCGAATCGGATGACAAACTACTTCTTCCTCTCATCCTATCTACATAATAACATGTACATGTCTGTGCAGTCCCAAGAACATAAATTACATCTCTACCTTCAACTTCAACTCCATAACCATTAACCAACTTCGAACATTTCCAAAATCCAACTCTACCTATATCCACCACCTATGTTCTACTTTTACGTGATTTTACTTTAATTCCAGCACCAGCAGTACTCCATACTCCACTCCACTACATCGGACTACATCCACTATTAACAACTAACAAGTAAAGTTCCAGCTGCATACACACAGTACTACACAGTGTCAAATGGAAAACCAAACCTAAAATTATTTACACATATTTCACCGTCAGTAGTTTTTTTTCACATAAAGAAACATTTTCTTTGCACCAAATCAAAGTATGCTAGGAAAGTTCAGAGTTGGAGTTTGGAGTTTGAGTTTTGGTGGCTCTGGTTCTCAGTCTGAATCTGACTCTGTAATAGAAGTAAGCATCTCCACATTTCGCTTCTACTTCAAAGTCCAAAGTACCTGTACTCGTACTCGCTTCTTTGGTTCCTACACAAAGTTGTTACTTTCAATTTTTTGTGTGTGTGTCTTGGTTCAATCTTCCAATTCAGAAGCAATAACACTTTCTATTAAAAGAACATGAAGAAGAACAAGTGAAAACAACAACTAGGTAGGTAGAAAGAAGGTAGGTGCTTCAACAACCTACAAAAACTATAAAATAGAGATACAATGTCGATCCAATCTTGATCTTTAACTATTTAACTGATCTCCTACTTTTCCTATTCTACCTAACACATACCTATAGTACTGTACATAGCTAATCTGTATATACTGATATAATTATTATAAAATTAAAACAGAACACCAGTGGCGGTGGAGTGGCGGCGGCGAGAAAGTTCAATTCAAAGTCAAAGCTTTGAAACAAAACCGTGATGTAACCTACATACCTTAAGGTCTACCTTTACATTGTACCGTGCATTCAATATTACTATAATATTACTGATTTCACAAGTAGAATTGTAGGGCTTGGTTTTGGTTTTTGTAATTTTAATTTTAATTATTCACATGCGTGACCAAACTTGAAAATTACATTTAAATATCAGTACAGCACCCACCCAAAAATCCAAACCCAAACCCAGAAAAACCCAATGGGCGATTTGTATAATTATAAAATAATACAAAAAAACAAAATAAAAAGTGCTCAAAAGAAACCATAAGGAAATACAATACCGGGAAGATATTGCTCATTGTTTCAAAAGAAAAAAAATGGCTAGAAGGAATTTGAATTAATTTAATCAAGAAATAAAACGAAAACAATAATTTTAATTTTATATGAACTCGCGCGGCTGGAATACAAAAATAAAATATGTACTTACTTAGTACGTATGTGGTACTTATACTTGTAGGTTGAGGTTGAAGTAACAAAGGGCGGCATGTTCCCATGATCTGATCTGTAGGAATGCCACGTATTAGATATAAATTGAAATTGAATTCCTCAACAGGGGAAATAGGGAGCAGGAACAGAGAATAACTAAGCGACCATCACCAAACCCAAGCCAAAGTAACCAAACCACACCAACTAAACACAAGAGAAACATGCGGAAAGGACAGGTAAAAGAAAGAGGCAGAGACAGAACGGAAAAGAGGGCCCAGGCCATCACCATGGTACACATATATACTGATACAGAAGATGGGATTGTTTGGTGGACCTCTCTGCATTACATTGAGATGACAGCAGGGAGCAGAAAGTATTCCAACTCTCAACTCTCCGAGACTTTTGGTGGACCAATAACCTTTTCATTCTCTTTAGTCATTTTTGTGTTATTCTTACATTATTCCGTATATTTGTAGTAGAAGGTAGATTTTTAGATTTCGTTAAAGGATACAAGATTCAAACAGATATTACAACATATCTATGTCCTCTGTACAGAAAAGGAATATACGATGCTAAATACGATAGGAATACCCTGGTCTGGTCTGGTCTGGCACTCGCACTCGCACTGATCCGATATGATGATGATATGATATACGCATGAAAGCCTCACAGTCTACATCTCCACACTAAACAGCGTCAAACTAGATGAATCTCCAAGGTGGGCTTTTCTTCTCAATTCTTTTCCGTTCCATGATGATATAGCAACAGAAACCTTGGAAGGAAGCTCCCCTTAGACTCAGACTCCAAGACTTGAAGACTTGTAACAAAAAATTCTCCAAAACTTATACTTATATATATTTTGAATTTCGAATTTGACTTTAGCTTTATAGAACTTGTATAAGTTTGTACAGTTTCAAGCAGTATCCAGTACGAGTATGTATTTTTGTGAATTTTTTTCTAATGCTTCAAGTTGAATGTGTCTGAGTCTGAGAAATAAAGCTGATGTTGAGTGCTCCGCATAGACAGACAAAAAAGCTAGGGAAAAAAACAGAATTTATTGCCAAGATTTACGTAAATGATCCACCCCTGTTTACATACTAACCTAACTGAAACATCACTGCATTGTATTTTTTTTCTACGTGTTTTCCCCCCTTACAATATACATACTATACAGACTGTTGTAGGTAGATCGATACCTCGTGTAGGTCTCCTGCAATCTGCTAAAACTCTATAGATACATCGCGGACCTCGGCCTCGAAGTCGAACTATCAAGAAGGCCAAGGCGACCTACACACAACACACGTACCACCACCACCATCACCACCAATTCGAATTCGGATTTTTCGGAAAGCTTTATATAAGTAAGACCTAATGTACACACAGGACACAACAGTAAAATAGAAACAGCAATGAACCGCACACACACCAACGTTCCACAGAGTTTTACAACTATTTAAATTTACCTTGTCTTTTCGTGAAAACTGGAAACAGTTTTATGGGGGAGAAAAGAAAAGAAATCTGAATAAATATGTGTACTCAGAGACTATCACTTTCAGGAGGGCGAGAATGGTAACTATCTGAAGACAGTATTACTGCTAACTGGTATAATACAGAGGGCTGATTATATATAAGTAGAAACAGCTAAAGGAACTACTGTAGGTGCAAAACGCTATAGGATATTGCTACCACCTATGAGCATCTCAGCACCATCCTTTTCGTTATCGTTACACACAAATCCCTACACAAACAAACAGAGAATTTAAAAAGAAAAGGAAACAGAAACCAGAAAAGCATAATATAATACAGGGGGATCGACGCATTCACTTTGCCATTGACTTTTCGGCTTATACCACGACTCCAACAACTGAATTCACCTTAAAACCCCATCAACGTCCACTATATTCCCACAAAATATCTACAAAACACAACTCAAGCGACCCTAACAAATTTTGAGCTTTTCGCCTTTCCACTTTCCAGAGTATCACTTCGATCCGGCAACCAAACCACTGAATAAGGTACGCTTCAAACAATCATTAAAAAAATCCAGATTTTACGTACTGGGCTCTGGGTCGGGATACGTCCGTGCTTCGGAATCTAATTACGATTGTAATGGTTTTGGTTATGGTTTGGTTTATAGCTTTGGCTTGTTGTAGTTTTGCCAAATCAGAAACTCAAAACGACCCTTAATAATTTGCAAACATTTGAAAACTTGACATGTTTACACCTGCTCCTACATACTGTTCGGGATTCATTCTATATAGAAAATAGAAACACATTAAGGATTTTCATTTTCTGCAAACCATTTGACTTCAAACCTGAGTACACATAAAAAAAGTGGGTACAAATATACACAGTCAAATACGTATACAAACATACATTATTATAAATGCTTTTGAAATTTACAGCCTCATGAACTGCCTCGCAGATTACCGAGCATAGCCAAGCCGAGGAAGAGGACCAGGACCAGGAGAGGAGAACCCACAACATACAAAAACTCTGGCTGGAAAACGAAAATCAAAAGACCAAGACGGAAAGGAAAAGGATAAAGACCAGCAGAATGAGCCCATAGCTAAACTCACTATATTATAGATACAGAATCAAACTGGACTGGACTGAATCCTCTCTCACAGATCTGGAGCCCCATCGCCATCCTCTCCGCATCGGTAAATCCGCTACAGACACTCTACTATAGGAAATCCCTAGTATCAGTTTCACTTTCCATTCTCCATCCATGATAATGACATTGCTACTTTACTTCACTACTTGAGTCTTTGACGTCCTGAATAGTTTAGGTAGAGCAGAGAATTGAGAATTCATGGAGCATGTCGTTATGTTTTGCATCGCTGATTTAATTCAGGAATCTCCAACTTTTAGCTCTTCTAAATCCCAAAATTCCTGTGTTGTGTATATAATATTTTATTATGTTCGTAATTCAAAAAAGAGGCTCCTCCTTCCATCCTATACTTCGAGTATTAGTATTGCCATGATATACATAGGTGTATAAACTACTCAAATTTTTTTTGGTAATATTTATATATCATTATTATATTTAGCGCAACAACTTCATAACACCCATATACTCTCATTTCATTTTAGTACCTAGTCGTATTTCCAAATAAATCTAAACCAACCAAAAACCAAACCAAACCAAACCAATGCACCTCTCTCATCTATATCGCCGTAATCGGACTCGTAAAAGGTAAATGTAAAATGATAATAAGCAGGCACAGACAAATTATATTATATTTTATATAGCTATACATGTACATGGAGAGAACAAGGCTGTAAAATAAATTATATTAGAATTTGATTTGCAGAGAAAACAGAAACTCTGAACAGTCTGACTGGGTTGTAGGACATATTCCCCCTGGACATTTTCCCCCCGGGCCTTTTCCCCCCTGGACCTTTTCCCCCCGGACCTTGTCCCCCCCGGACATTTTCCCCCCAAACAGTAACCCTGGACATTCTCCCCCCAAACCCTTATTAAAAATACTGAAATGCTCATTATATAAAGTTATGAATTATGAAATGTTGGTTAGTAATGTAATTTGTCACAAGCACAAATCGAAATTACACTTTATTGAACCCTGAGCGTGGTTTGCAGAGAAATACATGGAAAAATCAATTTTAACATACAAAATTAAATAAAAAGAAGTAACTAGTTTTAATCATAATAAAATCTTTAAACATATTAGTTAGTAGAAAACTTACTCCAGAAACATGTACTATACTATTTTCCCGATATGACTAAAAAATGTAGAATAGTTATGCATGCCAGCATTATATAAAATCCTTCCTTAATAGATGGGTACGAAAACGAAAGTTAAATTGTTTACCCTTGAAATAACCCTTTAAATACATAGTACCTAATTTTATTACACTATCAATTGAAAAAATAACTTGATATTAAAAAACTCAACTATAAATCATTACATAACGGTACTTATCACTATTGCACGATAAATAAAAAACTTCCTGTTTGAATATTATTATATTATGGAATATAATAAGTAACCTAATCAGGACATAATGCTAGGAAACTACGTCCGCTAGAACGCATGTATTATTTTCTCAGACCGCGTAATAATATACATCAGTATCTTATTTAAGGGTTTGGGGGGAAAATGTCCGGGGGGAAAAGGTCCGGGGGGAAAGTTTCCAGGGGGAATATGTCCGTATACCGTCTGACTGAGCGCACATTTTTTCTACTATGGCATGCATTATTGAGCATATATACGTTTGTGTCTTGGTTTTGGTTTGGTTGTTCGCTGAGTAATAAAATGAAGATCGTAAAAACCGAACACTTTAAAATTAACTGTACAATCTACTTCAACTATTCAAAAACATTGAGTGTGTATTTGTATTCATAAATTATTATGTATTTATTATGTATTAGAACTCAATGAGGAGGACTAATACAATAATAATATAAAATAAAATAATGTTTGTGTAGGAACACGAAAAGAATTAGCCGTACACAACAACAACGACGACGAAAGAGCTATGCTGAACAAATCTAAATTCATGAAGAAAGAAAAAGAGGACTCACGTTATGTTATTGTTAAAGTTTGAGTGCTTCAAGATTAAGTATTTTAAATACTATGCACACATTATATTGTTGAAGAAGTGTATAGTAGATTGTACTCTCAGATTGTTGGAATTGGTCGATTGTGATTGTGAATTGTGGAACTGTAGGAGTTTTCTTGCTTTTATTAGTGTCGTTGGAGCAAATAAAATGGAATAATAGATTAATGTTGTTGAATATCTGCTTAACGCTTCTTTGATTTCTTGATTAATCCTCGCACGCTTATTTGTTATTTGTCATTGGTTTTGGTTTTGGTTGAAAAAATTCGAGTCGTATACATACGGGTATCTAAAAAAAATACCACAAAAAGTTAAAACGTAGAAGAAGTTAAGTTGCATTTTGTTATCGCTATTGTCACAGCCCTACGTATCAACTACTATAACTCTTTTAAGCTCTTCTAGAAAAAAAATCTGAAATCTGTTAAGCGTCAAAGTTAAACATGACTTGGAAAATAGGTTTGGTTGATGTTGGATGTTGGTCTGTGTTACTAAACGTTAATACTGCTTAATAAGTGGTAAATTTCTTGCTGCTTGTCCAACAAATACAAAATAATTCTCGTATTCGAACTATTATTTCAACTATCAACCATCATTACTACTGATTATTTCATTTCACATTGATCATTTAACTTGAACTTAATCTGCAAGGTATATAATTTCGTAAAATGGTATGTTCTGTGAAATAGCAAAGTTAAAGTTATATTAGTTGAAAATGAAACTTCAAACTGGAGTAGTTCGTGTAATAACAATGAAGTTGAATTTTATTTTTGAAAAGATAGGTACTTACAGCTTAATAGGAGCATCTGACACTGACATTAGCTACAAGTTTACAAGTAAAACACTATAATTAAATTAAATGTTATCGGGAGAGATGTAATTCAGAATCTCAAATCTACAGCTGCCACGATCAGTGCATGTCCACACATCATCTACGATAATACATAACTTCAAACTAACATCAACATCTATGAAATATACCTACCTCAACATCAATAATCTCCACGATCGGTCTAGAAATAACAATACAATAATAACAATCAAGTATTTTATTGTAAATTTTATCTCCATTTTTCAGCTTGTAGGTTTCAAGAACAACGAAAAGGAGCCATCAATCAGTAGACTGGAACTGAAAAAATAGCTGAATATTGACTTCAACAACTGATTACTATACAGCTAACTGCATCATGCACAATTCACAAAATCACGCAACTAAAACAGATGGACACACATTCATCGTGAATAATTACATATCACAACAACTGTTTGGATAATAGTGGAGGTAAAATCAGCCAACTAATATCACGTAATAGGTTAATTCATCCGCACCGGTGACCGGTAATTTGAACTTCTTGAACTAAATATTGAATATCGTTTTATTAGATCTCGATCATCACTAAAAAGCACTAAAACTCAAATTAATTGATCGTTTGAGTTTCAAACGTACCATAAAACTTTGCAGATAAATAAGCAAATTAGCAAGATGATATGGCAATCACACAGAATGTAAAGCGTTGGATTAGTTATTAGTTTTTAGTTAAACTGTTTTTTAATGTTTAATATTTTTATGATCTGCTTTAGGTAGTATAAGCTTGTACACGTAGGTAGCTAAAGTGTACTGTAAATTTTTATTTCTAATATTGTTAATTACGTCTTATTAAACCAACGTCTTAATCTTATTAATTTTAGCATGTTGTCTACTTGGCCTTAAGCAAACCAAAACTGTCACATGTTTAAATACTTTCCCTTCGGCTCGACTTTTACTTTATTTTAGTTGGCGCGTAATGCTTTGTTTTCCTGCTCAAGTTTCTGTCTCAACAAAATAATGTACATAATTTTAATTTTTTTACTATGCTAAATCTTCACATTCTTCACGTATTTACGTTATGTATTTACGCTAGTGGCTGCCACAAGATTTTACAATATTTAACATGATCACTCAATCATTTATATTACCGCATTTAAGAAATTTCTAATTACGTAGAGTTGTAGCAAATTTGATAAAACAAAGTACCTACTTAAATGTTAGTTAAAATACCATATACACTGTAATAAGTACTAAAGCTACCGCAAAACAAAACCACTTAAGAGAACGTGGACAAAAACAAACAAGCCGCAGGTCTCATATAAATTTCATCGTATATCTCCAGCAAAATGGTTGAAAACAACTTAAAATAAAGGGAGAAGCTTTGGACGGATAGAATGTAGAATTTGCTAATTTGATTGAATTACATAGCACTACACTTTGACTCTCGTTAATACCACACAAAATGAACAGAGAAACTATATGTATTATATTTAATTATGTGGAGAATATAATAATTACACAGCCTGTCTGACTAGTGAGTATATCAATAGACGCTCCTATGGGATCTGGAGTCTGCTTGTAGTATATTTATTTACTTAATTCTGCCATATAATAAAAAAAAGCAATAAAGTAACTGCTTACTACTTACATGGAGAAATTTTAAGTCTTTTTGCGGATGTTGGTTGGTCTTGTACAAAGTTAGGATATTAAGTCCATGCCAAAGACGAAGCCGACATTCTCTGTCTGACAATCTTCTGACATGTTGAAAATTAAGCTAAAGTAATTTGGTGGGAGAAACCGTAAAAGCTCTTTAATAAGATTTCCCTACTCTTCGCAATCGCAATCAGCTGGAGCTGGAACTAGAACTGGAGCTGGAAGCTCTCGTATTCGCTTTTTTTTGCTATATATACTGGATGAAATACTGATAAATACAAACGAACTTTTTATATCTACATATTATATTCTCTGCTGTACATATATATACATACATGTAAGTTCCCCACCAAGACTTAAAGGCATCTAAATCCGAATGCCAATTCAATCCTTGTACTGTAATTACTTACATATCTCCTGTGAAGAACCAAAATGACCCGTAACCATTTTTAGCTAAAGACAATATCAGCTATCTACAAAGATATCCATATGTCTTTTTACACAACATTTTACACTTTTTGAAAACATGGAATTATAACATTCTGTACTTTTCAAAAATATGTAAATACAACATTTTACACTTTTCAAAAACATATAAACAGAACATTTTACACTTTTCAAAAATATGTAAATAGGACATTTTACGTTTTTTTTAACTCCTAATTAACATTTTACGCATGTTTCTCATTTTGTTTTTTGACATAGCTCATTTTGATTATAGCTTAAATCGGATATGGGTCATTTTGCTTCTTCACAGACGATATACTTGTCTATGGTTTTGGTGGTTATGGCAAAAAAGGAGGTTCACTTAAGTTTCATCTGATCTACTACAATATATAGCTTCCGTTATTAAGCTTCTTATTTGCTACTGCATCAACGAGACTTCGGCTTTGACTTGATGCTTTTTGCTGTAGAAAGGTCAAAGCGGGTAGCGGCAAAGGCGGTAGAGGATTGTTCATATTTCTGTTAAAGCTACCTTTGCCCCCGCATACTCGCATTGATTCGTTCGTACTGTACACGCGGTCCTTCTTGGAAAGAAGTTAAATCTTGACTTGACATACTTACGACCACAGTTTAAATTTTACATGTTGGTGCCTACCTATACTTTTACAGTACAATTTGAATTCTGAAATTCATATAACTTTTGTTAAATTCTTGAACGTACTTACATAGCCTCTCATATTATTATAAATGGATATTTTAGAAATATACGAATGATTAAATATTTCCCCCGTCAACGTGACATATTAATGGATACGGTTCAGTGAAATGTCATAACTTGGCATTGTAATAAGAAAATCCATTTAACCATGACTATCCAGCCTTTCCACCATCCTTCATCATCTTTTCTAACGCCAAACCTCATCTTTTTCTCTACCTTATCCCAAGTTCAAATATACTGAATATATCCAGAGTCCATCGTCCATCATGCATCACATCGTCACACAGTTAATAGTAACACTCTGGCTAGAATATAACACGCTAGATTTTCAATTCACCAATTTCTTAACAACCTCAACTCCATGACTTCATCATCCGCTCCACTAAGAACCAACTCAACAAACTGTGGCTAACCAGTCCAACAAACGCAATATCACGAACACAAAATACAAATATGAAATACAGTATATATCAAAGACGGAGACTGCTACGGCGACGGCCTTTAATTTTCCTCATCATTTTCTCAATTTAAATCTGGAAGTGTCTAAGCAGTAAATAATAAAACCGAGCGACCGAGCTGTAGAAGATAAATATACGACGATTGTCTGAAGGCTGGTACTGGTACTGGTGACGGGCAAGAACGCTGAACGAGCTGAGAAGCTATTCTTTTATATTTCCCTTAAAACATATTTCACAAAATAATTGAATTCGCAATATTCGTACGTACAGAAATATATAGTATCTCAGTATTTTATAACGTGTCAGATGTGTCTACTGCATCTGTGCCCTATTAACTAATGTACTATTCCTGCTCTCACTCTGTCGAATCTCTATTCCTCTCACATTCCATTCCTGCAAAAGTCAACTTTCAACGAACGCTCCAATAACACTACAGACGACAGACCGAACCTATAAATTAACTAACCGATTATGCCACCATTGATATTGATATTACTTCTTGATATTCTCACAATATAATGCCTTAAAGATTTATTTTTTTCACGAACCATGCAGATCAGCAGATTCATAATCCATCGGTTCGCATAGATACAGAGCATTCCGAAGTATGAAATGGAAATGATCAAGTGAACATCGAAGTACAATCATGCTAACCCGAAGAACAGATCAACAATAGAAAAATGGATTTTGATTCCATTTCCAGTCCAAAAAGCAGGTCCAGACATATTATTATTATCTAAATTGAAAACACGAGTGAGTAAAAATGTGTATATAGCTCGATGTAAAAAGGAGAATAATCGTAGTCATATTCATTCGTATACTAGATTCCGCATTCCTTTCCCCATTACCTTTTCATGTCCAAGGGAAAGAGAAAATATATAATAATTTAAAAATGTTGCACGTGTCAAACACGCTTCAGTGAACATTTTAGGTTTCTTTACGGAATTCTTTTAAAGTATTTTTCTCAACTTAAAACAAAATCTCTTTTTCGTTTCATTTTCCACACAGTTTTATACCATTTCATCCCCACGCTCTCGTCGTTTCTGGATCTAAAATCTAAAGTCTATCTCAACTAAAAGTAAATCTGCTACAGTTACATAACATATTATCTGTAGGCAGCACCTTGCCCTTGCCGAAGCCGTAGCAAACCTGTAGCAACCACTGCCTTTAGACACACACACACACACACAATAGACATCTGTGTACCAATAGTAAAATGTAACCATCTAAGAAAAAGAAAAAAAAGACTGAATTGAATCCAATCCACCAACCAACCATACAACTAGACCGATGCGAATGCTAACAGTAACGTAGTAACACAGTATATAGTGAGTGGAGTGCAGTGTGTGTTTAGTGATTTGGTAGTAGGGAAAAAGAAGAAGAAAAGCTGGGAATATGTATGGATGCGGATCTGTAGAATGGGTCTTGGGATTGTTTGAGCCTTTTGGAGAATGGTGATGGTTGTTGGGTGAGACTGTTGAGAGAGAGGAAAGGTGACGATACGTTAAGGTGAAATGTGGATCGTTTTCCCCGTTTCCTTTTATTTATTTCACCCTCTCAAGGAGCTACATCTCAGCCCTCAGTATATGGTCATACATAGCTGTATAGCTATACCAATACCGATGTAAGAAGTACTGCTATATACATTTGGGAAAATTGGTGATTGCCCATGAATTGGATTGAATCGGATGAGAAGATCGAAGTTTGACAGGCTCAGCCTGAGCTTCAGCTTTATCTTTAGCTTTCCTTTTCCATACTGCCACATTCCTATCTACTTTCCAGTTTCCATTTCCAGTTCCAGACTTTGCACTACATTACTGCTCGAGCTGGAGAATCGTGAATACTACACCGACCGACGGAACACTTATTACTGTAACTGTAGCATAGGCTTTTGTAGTATGGAGTAGTAAGATGCGATGCGGTGTGATCGTACATCGTCCAAGCTATTGCCCAAAAGGATCTTCTTATATCCTCTCAATGCTTCTATTCAATGACCCCATCCTTATCCAACATCACACACAATGGCCATGGCAATCACATCTTGATCGGTTGTTCGGAAACATACTATGTACCTATGCATTGAAACTTCCTTGGAACTTCGAAGAATGCACAACATAATATATATAGCCGCCCCAATACTTAATGTCAGTCAGTATCAATACTCTGCTCTGTTACAGTTTCCAGGTTATCGTTTCTTTTTGTCCGTCCTGTACTTCAGTCAGTCAGAGCTGCATCGACATCGATGTACATCGTCATTCCTATAACATTTCTATTTACAGCCCTGCCTATGGAAAACGAAAATGGATTTCAGCTCAGCGTAGCGTTAAGCGCTCAGCAATTCAGTTCAGATGCGTAAGTGGAATTGTAATTGTAATTTTGTAATTCAATTAGGTATGGTGAGACAGAATTGAGATCCAGACCGAGAGGCTCTCACCGAATAAAAACGAGCACATGATCTAAAAGTACATGGACTCTGTGTTGTGTTGTACTTACGTGTAAAAGCCAATCTCGATAAGAAGAGATGTTGGATGTAGACAAATGTTGAATAAGAGTTAGATCACATCGGTAACCGCTATACACTATCAACTCCTGATTCTATAGAGAAATACACTTGAATCAAATGGGAACATTGAACATGTAGTTCGAAAACTGGAAGAATTGAACGAACTTGGGCACTTGTATAAAGAAATACAAATAATCACACACATGCTCCCAGCTCCCGCAGTATTAACCAAAACTGGAAGCCAAGCCAAAGCCAACACAAAAGGGCTCGCTGTGACTGTCAACTGGCTCTAGGTGAATCACTTTTAATGGTATTGCTATTTTCTGTCTTGTTACATTTCACTTTGCATTTTGTAAAAAACTGTCAACTGTATAAGTATGTATGTCATTACAGGTATCGTATCAAGCAAATCAAACTAATAAGTACCGATCCGATCCGATTCGATGTGATCTGATACGCGAAGAGAAAACGGTGGTTTTCCATATTTACGTATATTCTTCACCGGTCCTGCACTTAATTAATTTATCTGCTGCCCAAATAAAAAAAACATATTTTCTTTGCAATTTGTTGAACGCAGAACAACACATGGAAACGCACATCCACAAATAGCCAAGTAAACAGTCAACAGTTGACAGTGGCGGAATTATTGTGACTACTAAATCGATAATCCGTGATCCAAATTTTGCATTATTACGTCTTGGAAATATCAAATTATATTTACACAACTATTATTGTAACATTGCTAACAAGCTTTTGTGTTTTTGTGTCTACTTATTAGCAATAATAATTTCACTTTTCCTTCGACATTCGAGTCACCAGTACCAGTACCAACAGTTGGTAGTAGTAGTAGTTCAGTTCTATATAACTCCCAATTTTAAATTTACATGTTTAGTTCTCACTGTCTGTATTTGCTTACCTATCAAAATCCTATTATAAAGAATGGTCGTTGGTCGTTGGTTGATATTATTTGAAGATTTTTATATTTGAATGTTAAATTGGAAAATTGACACACAATAGCGGTGAGAATCTGAATGCCCCTTTTTAATTTTTTCTGGGCCGGATGTGCACTCACAATTCACAAGTACTTTTTTTGCCCGTTATCAATTTGATAATATTTTATAAAATTTTCTTTTACAAAAATATTTTGCTTGCCTTTATTTCTGTTTTCTTTAGAATATTTCCCGATGTGTCCACACGCAACTGATGCTGAACACAGTGCAATGCAATGGCAATATGGAATAGCAGCCGTCTTTTTGTCACAACCAAAACACACACCTGGACTCCACCAACTCTGTCGTTCAACTGAGGACCACTCTTTGAGATGGGGAACGAGAGGCAAAAATTCATCGCTAACCCAGCACAGACGACAGTGCAAGGCAAAAGGCAATACTTATAGCATAGGAAAATGAAGCAAGTCGAGTTCGTCAGCTCGTTCGGGGGTAGAAGCAGAAAATCCCAATATTCTAATGCATTCACTAGTCACTAGTCAGTATGTGCTATAGACTGCGCCGCCTAACCTGCCGCTTTATTTAAGTTGGTGCCATTACAAAAATGTCAAATAAATGTGGCTAGGTTACACGCCACGCGAGACTGTAGCAGGTTTCTCATACATTTTCTACTATGTATGCTTTTTCTACACACTGCTTTTTAGTAGATGTATTTTCTATTGAATATTCTTTTGAATCTTGGCGTAAACCTAAGCGAAGTAAAAAGTGCGTATGGAGATAGAAGTTTTTGTGCATGTGGAAGCAAAAGCTTACAAACTCACTAGTCAGAAGGTAGGTAATATTGCCAGTTCAGAAAGAAGCAATCAGTCTACCTGTTTCTGGTTCTGATCTCGTCATGGAAGTTATCTGGTCTGTTCTGGTCTGGTCGGGTTGAACAATGCAATTCAAATGCCACAATGTATGAATTGAATGAAGCTCTGCTCAAGCTTCTCTCGTGTTGTCTTATTTCGTTAAGTAGACGAAGGGCCGAGAGACGGAGAATTATTAGATTTTCTGTTTGAAAGCGTAGCTGGGCTGCCACTGCCAATGGTAGGGCTGATGCATATTATGCTAAAAAGCATCTGTCTGATATCTCTTCGCATCCCTTCTTGTATCCTCCATACAAATCTGCTATCTAGAATATTTAGAATTTAGGTGTTCTTACATGGGGACTGATGGAGAGTGGAAAGGCCTTTGAAGTTTGGAGCTCATCAACGTTGAAGTCCAAGTCGAAATTGAGGAGGATTCAGGATTGAGATGAGAGATCAGATGTGAAAAAAGAATCTTTAAAATTTATCCAAAGGGATCCAGCTTTCAGCCCCTATGCCCTCCTCCCACTCCAGATCCAGATCCAGATCGGGACTCCATACTCCAGAGAGAAAGTAAATTTTTTATTTACAACTGGCGTTACAATAACGCTTGCCATAAAGACACAGTAAGAACATACAAGAATTTTAAGAAGTTACAACGATTATATGAGTTTAGGATTTGTTTTTAAATAATAATTTTCCAGCTAACTATTAGATAAGTTCATATTGGAATAATTTCATATTCCAATTCAGACTTTAACTCTATTTTTATATGTATTTTGTATCCTTATACTGTAGCTATACCGGTAAAGAAGCCTAATCCCGTAAGTGACACCCATGCGCGGATCTAATATAAGGGCATATAAACCAAAAACCAAGAAGGCTCACTTAAATTGTCAGTTAAGAATTGGAATGATCCATACATCTTTTTTCGGGTGAAATCAAAATTCGGTGCCTTCAAAAATATTATATATGTTTTAGAAGCTTGTAAATTGGGTATTTTACACTTTTTTTGAACATATAAATTCATCATTTTGCACTTTTTTAAAACATGTAAATTGAACATTTTGCACTTTTTAAAAACATGGGAATAAAAAATTGTGCGCTTTTTAAAAAAAATTTGAATTAACATTTTGCTCTTTAAAAAATATTTTAAATTTGACATTTTGCGCTTTTAAAAAACATTCAATTTTAACATTTTTCACTTTTAAAAAACATTTGAATTAAAAATTTTGCGCTTTTATAAAAATTAAATTCAGCATTTTGCGCTTCTACGAAATTTAAAGTTAACATTTTGCACTTTTCAAAAACTCGCAATTATGTAATACTTTACGCATCTATCTCATGCAGTTTATTTGATATAGCTCATTTTAATTCTAGCTTAAATTGGAACCAAGTCGTCTGAATTTCTTCACTCGCAAAATGTATATAACCCACGCCAGAAAATATTCCTAGATCCGCCCCGCTGCTGACACCGGTAACCGGTACGCTTCTTTAGATGTTCTCCTTTGCGCACTAGTATTGTTAATAAGATGTATTATGCAGTCCATACGTGCATTCTAAATTGGAGCTCTAAAACTCAAAAACTCTAACAAAATGTACAGGTACATATGCAGAAAGACGTAAGGGAGCTTGCAACTATTACGTCATACGATATTTCTCAAATTTTACCCCACCCCCCTCAATATCATACAAATCCGTATGTACATGATTAATATAAGGGATGGGACGTCTTTTTCCAGACCTAACCCCCCCTAAACTCTATGACGTAATAGTTGCAAGGCCCCTAAGTAGATGTATGATATATTATGCATTTTTGTACAGTCGCCTTACACTTCTTTTCCGAGCGCCTTCATTTTTGAGCTCTATGTAAAGTAAAGTGAAGAAGATTCAAAGGGTTCTGACTAGTGAGGTTATGTGTGCATTGATATTGCATAGACATTTTCTACGTTGTATTATTTGTTCCTATATGGACTTGGTCGTCTGTGCTTCTGTCGAAGTCGGAGCGGAGGTTATAGTTTTCTCAGGCGTAAGTTTCCAATCAAAAACCACCATTTTCATTTTATTAAAGTTTTTCTTTGGTAAACAAAAATGTTGTATTTAGGTACATGTTGTTTAAGAAAAGTTTAAAATGTCCTATTTACTTGATTCTGAAAAGTGCAAAATTTTCTATTTACATGTTTTGAGAAAAGTGAAAATTGTTTTATTTCCATGTTTTTGAAATGCGAGAAAAAATGTATTTGCATGTTTTTAAAATGTGAGAAAAAATTTATTTGCATGTTTTTAAAAAGTGTAAAATATTCTATTTGCATGGTTTTGAAAAGTTCAAAATGTTTTATTTACATGTTTTTGAAAAAGTGCAAAGTATAAAATATTGTATTTACATGTTTTTAAAAAGTTCAAAATATTCCATTTTTACAAGTTTTTTGAAAATTCAGGCAGTGGGGGCTGCCTGCTCTGGCCCCATTAGCCGGCCCTGTTGAGGAACCCCCTGTCATCAGCAATGCATAAATGGCTATCTTTAACAACGGATGTTCTCAGTACCCGACTTTCGATGACAACATTGGTAGACGATCTCTAAAGTTATACAGCTAATATTATAGTAACGTTTGAGTTCATGTTCCCCCTCGGTGCTGGTTGCTAGTTGCTGGTGCATCTTTGTTATAGAACTTGGACTAAATGCAAAGGATGAAAGCAGGTAGAGAACTTGTTTTATTTTTTGTAACTTTTTACAATGTCAAGTCTTTAAGTTTAATTCAGTTCCAAGAGCGTCTACTTTTATGACTCCGTCACTTTATATTATTCTTTCCTCAATTTTTACTTTTACTGTAATTTCCTTGGCCGCTCTACATTCTACGTACGCACATTGCATGTTTTAAAGTACAAAAGGTCCCATCTTTGTAGAGGTATAAATCTTATAGGTTTTTGAATGAGCCAGTACCAGTGTAAAAGACCACCGTCGGAAGTCTCTATAATAATGTTCTATTTAAAATGTGTTAATTTAACTGGCATGCTTCATGCACTTTAGTTTTGAAAACGCTATATTTAGTTTGTACTTTGAAGCAGAACGCGGGTATTTTCAGAATTTGGCGAGATGGAAGATATCGTGGTTAGTGACGAAACAAAATGGACCATATCCATTTTTTAGCTATATGCAAAATGAACTATCAATAAACAAAATAATGTAAGGTGATCCTGAAACCGTGTAAATAGAACATTTTGCTTTTTTTTAAGTACGCAAAAAGGACATTTTGCTTTTTTTGAAAATAGGCAAATAGAACGCTTTGCACTTTTTTAAAATAGACAAATAAAACGTTTAGCACTTTTTTAAACTATACAAATAAAACGTTTAGCACTTTTTTTAAAATAGACAAATAGAACGTTTTGCACTTTTTTAAAATGGACAAATAAAACGTTTTGCACTTTTTTAAACTATACAAATAGAACGTTTTGCACTTTTTTAAAATAGACAAATAGAACGATTTGCACTTTTTTAAAATAGACAAATAGAACGTTTTGCACTTTTTTTAAAATAGACAAATAGAACGTTTTGCACTTTTTTTGAAAATAGGCAAATAGAACGTTTTGCACTTTTTTAAAATAGACAAATAGAACGTTTTGCACTTTTTTTAAAATAGACAAATAGAACGTTTTGCACTTTTCAAAAACATGGATTAGAACATTTTGCACCTTTTCGAAAACATACAAAAAGGACATTCTGTATTGTTGAAAAACATGTAAATAGGACATTTTACACTTTTAAAAAACTCCTAATTAACATTTTACGCATGTTTCTCATTTTGTTTTTACGACATAGCTCATTTTGACTCTATCTTAAATTGGATATGGGTCATTTTGCTTCTTCACCGACGATATAGCATACGGAATAATGGACTGTGGTGAAGTCTATGCTTGTAGCCTACACCTATATGCCGCTCTCCTATTGTATGCTATGCTCTCCGTTCCGTCGCAAATGCAATGTATTGAAGAAGCAATTATTTGTGGGATGAGTGGCTCTCTTGTCTCGCCTCGTCTTGAAATATTGGTCACATTAGCTTTATAATGGACTCGAGTCTGAATTGATTTTCCGCTGAGTCGCCCACATAAATCACTCACTCCCATCCCCATCCTATGCAAATCTCCACACTGCAGACGCTCCACACATCCAACCAAAAATCTTCTGAGAAAATTCTGTAAGAAATAAGAACAGAGATACGGGATTTTTTTTTAGATATTAGTTTCTTACGCAAACCAGACCAGACCATATGCCACACATATTTACATACACATCGTCAGCCATATACTAAATCTCTAAATTGGATCTACAAAAGCATCTTTAACAGTCTTGTTGTTTTTTAATCGGTATCGGTATCGGATCTTATCTAAATAAGTATATTGTGTGTTTGAGCATTTTTATTACTTTTATCTGTACTGTAAATTAGCAGAGTAATTAATTAATAAAATAAGTCAAGTAACACCCACATATATTATTACACTGTACAAGTACGTTGTTGTTGTTCGGCTGTTGTTTAGTTCAATTTAATACAAAGGCAGCGTTAGGATTAATGAATTAATAATTTCAAAAAGCAATTATAGTTATACTAATTAATTAATTAATTAATGTACTTTTCTATTATACCTCTCTAATGGCTAATTATAATTTTATTAATTAACAGTTGTACATACAGTACTTACAGTTAATTAAACGTGAATTAAAGTGAACGATTTTATTTTAAAGAGAAATTATTGCGTCTTTTAGAGGGCGGGGTTTCAAATAAAATTTTGAAATAAAACATATAAATGGGAGTAAACGTTTTGAAATTGATTTTTATTTGCGCAGCTAAAAGTTTAATGATTTACACTAAAAAAACATAATAATTAAATGCAAAATGCAATTTATTTTTGAACAGAATTTTTTTAACCTAATTAGAAAAATTGTATATTATTAACTACTAAACTAATAAAATCCACTTTCGCCATTTCTTTCCAAAAATTCCATGAGAGAAAAAACTTCAATTTCTATCTCCATTTTAATTCTTCATCTTCAATGTGAATTTGTTTGCTTTTCGGATTACAAACTATGTAAAAACTACATTCAGAAGAAAAAAATAGCAATATATATATCAAGATAATCTAGAAACAGATCAGATCCGCAGATCCAGACCTTAATTTGTTTTTTTTTAAACTCTAAAGAATTTCCAAATTGGCTTTTTTCCAAGCTTGAAGTTGTTTCACAAGTTTTAAATCTGATGTCTTATGTAGGTACATACTAAATATGACGTTCTAAAAAATAAAAGTATGGGATGAAGGTCTAAATAAAGGGGAAAACATGCAAATAAAAACATGGTCGATATTTGTCTTCTATGCAATTTATACCAAAGTTGAATGTGTTTTCGGCTTCGGCTTCGGCATCGGTATTGAGTCAGAAACCAGAGATCAATGCGGTGAAAGTCAAAGGAAAGGTAAAAATAAAATGTAAAATAAAAAAGAGAGAAAATCAAAAGGATGAGTTTAAAGCTCAATAAGAAAAAATAAAAAGAAACTGGGATCAAGTTCCTCGACTTTCTTTGGTTCGGCAAGGCGCAGTGTCTATGTGGTTTATCAGTATTTTTTTTAGCTTTGATTATCCTCCGTGTGTAGATATTTGAGTGTGTATATAGAATGTGAAAGAAAGCATAGAGGAGAGATGCGATAGACTGACAAAGATTATTGCGAAAGAAAGTTTTTGAATTGAATGGAAAATAGAGAATCATCTCATGCATGAAAGTAATCAAAATCCACCTAAGCCTTTTGGTCCCTGCCTCCCTGCACTTCCGAAAACTTCAACTTACAAAAACGTATACAGTGGATTTAACACTTATATATGAATGTGGTATTTATTTATAGACAAAAAGTCAAGCAGACGCAATTTTAAGCAAATAGGATACAGGTGTAATTATTATACATAAGGATTTATACGTATAGTACGGTTTTTTACCTAAGTGCTATGCTGATATATATGGTAGAATAATAATGCAAGTTGTATTTTTGTACCACTTCTAATAGCCCAATTTTCAATACTATGGATTCAAAATGTGCTATTTAAATTGTCCCTCAAAACGAGTCCCTTGGAATGCCAGCATTTTTAAGTTTTTAAATTTAGCCCCCACTGCCTGAATTTTTAAAATACATGTAGATACAATGTTTTACAAGTAAATATAGCATTTTGCACTTTTAAAAAGTTCTGAATAGAATATTTTACAATTAAAAAAATGTGTGAATAGAACATTTTTCACTCTTAAAAAAACTTGTAAATAGAACATTTTACATTTTTGAAAAACATGCAAATGTAAAAAGATTATTACACTCTTTTGATCATAATGAGCATTAGTATGTATAGGCTGGCCGGTGCCGGTATAGCATTATTAGCATGAGGCGCGAGTCGAGGGGTGGGCAACAACATAGGGGCACTTAAACCCAAACCAAAATGGCCTAGGTACTTATACTAAACAAATTAAAATGAAGCACTTTTCAAAACAGTGTAAACGGAATATTTTGAACTAATTAAAAACATGTAAATAGAATATTTTGCACGTTTTGAAAACGTGTGAATAGAATATTTTCCACGTTTTAAAAACGTGTAAATTGAATATTGTGCATCTTCTAAAAACGTTTAAATAGAATATTTTGCACCTTTTAAAAACACTTAAATGGAACATTTGACTCTTTTTAAAAAACACTTAAATGGAACATTTTGTAATTTTTAAAAACACTTAAATGGAAAATTTTGACACTTTTTAAAAACACTTCAATGGAGCATTTGACACTTTTCAAAACCTCGTAATTAACACTTTACGCACAAATCTCACTAGCTTTAATTTGGACATAGCTCATTTAAATTTTGAATTCCAGCTTAAATTATAGATTTGAAGTTGGACCATTTCAATTCTTCACTCACAATATAATGTATTACCCAGCCCACCCTCAGAAATATGTCTAGATCCGCAGCTGATTAACACGAAGATTATTAGTGATATTTGATTCCAGTCTATCCGTTCTGTAGTAATATCCAGCTTTGAAGTTTTAGTTTGAAGGAAAAAGTATATCCTGCCTGTACAGAGTATATCCTCTCACCTCTCACAGTCACAGTATATTATTATGCATGTGTATAATTCATTATAATAATTTTTCGAACAACTTTTAATACTCCGTTCACTTGTTTGTTTTGTACGACGGAGACCAAGACCGACGAAGGAGATGACGAGAACGATGAGGTAGTCCAATCCAATAGTCGACCGACCTTTTGTTTTTCCCTTGGGAAAGATGAGCAGAATCTAAAATTCAATTGACAGTAGTGTGTACAATAGTGGCTGGGATGGTGCATTAACATTCAATGCTCCCATCATATGCTTCACAAGTTGAAATCACGGGAGGCAGACAGACAAGAGGCCTTGTTACTTTACTTCTTATGATTATTATGATTCTTATATGTATCAGTATGCATTAGTGTGTTACAAGTAAGACTGGAAAATTCTTTCTGGTCTGACCGTCTCAAGGTCACGTACATATGGGTACGTACCCCCCTTCCTTCCAATATTTAAGCTCCACGTCCACGTCTCTTGACTACATGACTTGACTTTATGAAACTTTTAAAGGGAAAACCTGGAAACGTTTACTGTACGTGTATCATTTACAAACACAAACTGTGAATGCCTTCAGAATACTAGTTTCAAGTTTGGTTGGACCTGAACATTCGAATTGGCTACATGGGCAGGACAGAGACCTACTACAGCAAGGAAACACGTCCAAGTGACACGTAGAAACCAGAGAACCAGAATTATTCTTTGAGTTGTGTAGAAATCCTTCACATTTCACACAGCGTGTACATAATATATGTATCGGCTGTGAAGAATCAAAATGACCCATATCCATTTTTAGCTAAAAACAATATCAACTATCTACAAAAATAGTCAAATATGTCTTCAAAGCATTTAAATAGAACAATTGGCGTTTTTCAAAAACATGTAAATGGAACATTTTGCAATTTTCAAAAACATGGAATTAGAACAATTTGAACCTTTTCAAAAACATGAAAATGGAACATTTTGCAATTTTCAAAAACATGGAATTAGAACACTTTGCACCTTTTCGAAAACATGGGATTAGAACATTTTGGACCTTTTCAAAAACATGGGATTAGAACATTTTGCACCTTTTTGAAAACATAAAATTAGAACAATTTGCACCTTTTTAAAAACATGAAATTAGAACAATTTGCACCTTTTTAAAAACATGAAATTAGAACAATTTGCACCTTTTCAAAAACATGTAAATATGACATTTTACATTGTTGAAAAACATGAAAATAGAACATTTTACATTGTTGAAAAATATGAAAATAGAACATTTTACACTTTTTAAAAACTCTTAATTAACATTGTACGCATGTTTCTCATTTTGTTGTTATGGCATAGCTCATTTTGATTCTAGCTTAAATTGGATATGGGTCATTTTGGTTCTTCACAGACGATATGTACATGTGTGTGTGTTTGAGTGAACGAACGACCGGAGTAACCAGCGTACGAGTTAGTAGTTGTATGTAGTATGTACGGTACAAATGTTTAAAATGTACCCCATATAAATTGACAGGAGTAAGAGGGGCTCAATGGAAATAAATTGTGTCACAAGCAGCGAGAGGATAAAATATATCGACTTGGTTTCGACTTGGAGAATGTTGAATTTCGATGTCGATGTGGAATTGCCCAAGTCGAAGCTCGATCTCTCCCAGCAACCGCAGCATCTGCAGTGCAACGAAAAACTATATAATACTGTGTGTGAGACCATCTAAAATCTAACACTATGCTACTGTATAGGACTTACTTCACAGCTGACTGGGAACTGGGACTGCACTGCAGTAGAGCATCTCTACAGAGCTACAGAGTTGTCGAGAAAAAGCAATAAATTGTCCAATGTTATGGTTTAAAAGTCGTTTGTTCTGTCATGTTACGTCCTTTCTTTTTTCTACTAAATCAACACGTAAAGTGGACAGTTAAAACGCGACCGGGAACACATACACAAGCCGAAACCGAAACCGAGCACAGGGCTTCTCACTACAGATTCTCTTTATAGATTTATTTTTATTTGTCCTCATATATCATCACTTTCGAGGGGTTCTCACCTTCTAAATTCCACATTCAACATTGTACTTAAAGTACACACAATCTCACACACACACACAATATATTTCTGTATTTTACAGAGAACAGTCACAGCACAGCAGTAAGTACAGAGTGCAAAAAAGACAAAAAAAATATACGAGGCTCGTAAATATCATAGTTTGAACCTAATCGTCCGTCGTCGTGTCGTTTGTCGTTCAAAATTACTCTTTCAAAAATGCATCAAATTGAGAAAACCCGTTCAATTTTTGAGACCAAAGAATGGATGGAGTATCGATTAGATGTGTGTGGCTTGGAATTGGAATTGGAATGACTCAATAATAGAGCAATATAATAAAAACCATGACAAGGTTTATACTGTTTGCGTATATGTATAGTTTTACTCTGGAGATTTATTTGGGGGATAGAATACCGGTACCAGTACCGGCACCGGTACAAAAAGCCTATATGATTTAAAACGTCATATCGTCTATGAAGAACCAAAATGACCCATTTCCAATTTATGATAGAATTAAAATGAGCTATGTCAAAAAACAAATTCAGTAAATAAGATGCATGCTTACAATGCTAATCATGTTTTTTGAAAAGTGTAAAATATTCTATTTACATGTTTTTTGAAAAGTGTAAATTATTGTATCAACATGTTTTTTGAAAAGTGCAAAATATTCAATTTAGGTACATGCTTTGATGAACACAAAATTTTAGTTTTTTCTGTAGATAGTGCATTTTGTTTTTGACTGCAAATGGATTTGGGTCATTTTGGTTCTTCACATGTATGTATGGTTATGTACTATGCACAAGAAAAAAGAATGATCGAAAATTCGGAAATCGGAAAGTTAATCGTGAGCGCTGACCGCGCAGTTTCTGAAGAACTTGCAGTTTGAAGGAGCTCGCAGTTCATATTTCACATGTACGGGGTAGTTCGTAAATGACGTCATGGTTAAGGTAAATGGGTCTACGTGGGTAAAGATGACATTCCGTGTGTCAAAGATGAATATTTTAAATTTTTAATGGCTAAAGCCGACGACAGGGTTAAAAAAATGTGGGTATTTTGATGGCATCATTTATGGACAAACCCTATAAACTAACCTGTACTGTGGGTTTTTATGGGTCTGCTGGCCTCTTTTCCTGGAAAATTGTGAAATGAAGGAAATAGAAGGTAGTGGATCTTTTCTTCATTCTTGATTCTTTTCTATAAAACTTCACTCAACTCACGGTACACACAGCGAGTCACTAGTCAGTCCTCAGTTGTCTGTCTATTTATTTACTTTGTGATTTTAACTGTTAACTTGTTTCCAATTCCAATCTATCCTCACAGTCCAATTCCATCCAGTTTTGTATGTTGTTGTATGTCCATGGATACCATCGTCATGTCCAGTTCCAGCATCCAGCACCAGCTCACTCACTCAGTCAGTCAGCCTCCCCTCATCCTCAAAAAAATCAATTGCCGAAATCGACGAAATGAGAACTAAAACGAGGATTTTGTATTGAGCCGAGCTTTGAAACATTCGACTTGGACTTGGACGTGAAGTATCTCTTTATCTGTCTTTAGATCACATCAATATCACAACTCAACATCCAACATGGATCTTTAAAACCAACATGAAACAAGGGAAAGGAACACGCATCAGATCACATCTTGCATCGATGATCGAATTCGAATCGAAAACCACCATCTCTCTCTGATGATGGTCTCTTTTCTTGTGTCTTGATGCTTTTCACGGATTCTTGAGCCAGTCTGTAGTTTTGTATGAGTGTGTTATTTTTTTAGTCTTTTGTTTTGTGTGCTCTCTCCAGCCTGCATCGTTCTTCTATTTTCATGTATCTGATGCTGTAGTTTCGCCGTTTGTCGAATTGTATTACTCGTTGTAAGTATCTAGCCTAAGTTTGTTTGATTCTCCCATTCGTGATTCAGCCCTTATTTCTTTTAAAGAGTTCCAGCATCCAGAGGACCTTTCAATTTCCGTGTTGATCTAGATGCGTTAAGATATAGTAATGGCTTAGGGTCAATGGCAATGGTGGTTTCTATTAACGTTTTATAGTTGTTCAAAGGGAGAAGGGCGACGGAATCACAAAAAGCGGCATTCAACAACAAAAAATAGAAGAATATAAATTGAGATATTTCGTAGTAGACGTAGTAGATGTTTGTTGAAATGTTGGATGTAGTAATACATAATATGTGACAGAAGTATTGAGTGATCATCATCAATACTGATCAGACGAAGGAGATCAAGGTAAATATTAAGAAATGAATGAGAATTAGAGCATCAATACCTAATTTACATTGGGCTTTTTGGACTTGGACATGTTAATTCACTAGTCAGTCTTGAGAGACTTCATACATGACTCAGCTCATGCATCGTAGTCGTCAGTAGTAGTAGTCGTGTATTTTTTATGCTCCAATTCTGCTCTGTCTGTGTCCAATCCAAATTGATTTGTGTGTATTTATTTTTTGTATTGATATTTGTACAGGACCAGGACCGAGGACCGTCATGGAAATGGTAAATGTCATTGTGCATTTAAATGCTTGGCCGAAGAACTGTCAACTTGTGACTGTCATCTGAATATATTTATAGATTATTTGGAAACTACGACTTTGAGCCATTCCCATTCCCATCCCCATTTAGTCAGGTACATCGAAA
This sequence comes from Dicyrtomina minuta, assembly GCA_949802685.1. NCBI lineage: Eukaryota > Metazoa > Arthropoda > Collembola > Symphypleona > Dicyrtomidae > Dicyrtomina > Dicyrtomina minuta. Next base: position 72,885,369 of record OX461811.1, read on the forward strand.
TCACATACAAGACAACAATGAAGATCTGTAAGCATCTTAAGCAAGCATCGCATTCATCAGTTCAATACACTTTCCATCGAAAATCGAAGCTTCGACCGATGGACTAAATGTGCGACGGCGACAGTAATAGCATCATCGAACGGACGTCTGCAAAAATCGACATCAACATCCACAAACAATGAAGAATCAGTATTGAGGATGAAGATCATAGGAGAAAACCCAATAAGTCAAGTAAGTACAAGTCGAAATCGAAATCCGTAAGAATCAAGCAAGGTGTAGGCAGGTATGTTAAGTGCCTTGAAGACCAAGATCTTGTACTCTCCATCCGACTTGTTGTTCATTTGCCAATTTTTTTGTTAAGTTTTTTTGTCAGTGTTAAGGATATAAAAGGATGAGGCTCTCTTATACTGATAGGTCCAAGTCCAACCAAACCTACGTGAATCCGTGAATGTCGAGTGTTGCAGGAAACACAATGGGGATTTTGAATCGGGAATGAGAATGTGTAAATTAGATGCCAGCTCAGCAGTACCAGCGACCAGCTGTTTGTTGGTTAAATTTTGAGTTGTTGAGGTGATTTCTCTGGTGTTCAGTTGTTGATGGGGATGTTGTGAGGTGAAGACACAATGAAACATAAAAACTACAGATTGATAGCTTAATGGTACTTTGTTTTCCTTCTCACAATCTAAGGAATCTCGATTTGAATGACATGGAAATAATTTGATGGTTCGGCATTGGTTCGGCACACCACACTCAATCAATGTACTATAGGGATACGGGAATAAAAAATTATACATATGGCCTCTGTGAAGAATCAAAAAGACCCATATCCATTTTTAACTAAATATGAAATGTACTATCTACAAACAATATATGAATATCGACATCGTGTAATCCTGAAGGCATGTAAATAGAATATTTGGCACTTTTCAAAAACGTGTAATTAGAACATTTTACAATTCTTTAAAATGTGTACTTAAACCATTTTACACGTTTTAAAAACTTGTAATTAGAACATTTTAAATTTTTCAAAAACTTGTAATTAGAACATTTTACACTTTTAAAAAACTTGTAAATGCAACATATCATTGCACTTTTAAAAAACTCATAATTAGCATAGTATGCATCCAATTAATTTAATGTTTTTTCTTAGCATAGCTCATTTTTATTCTAGCGTAAATTGGATATGGGTAATTTTGGTTCTTCACAGACGATATGTCTAATGTAGTGGCAATGCAATGTGGTATAGCGCTTCTGTGTGAAATATAATGGCATAATCTCTTGCTTTTTTACTTTTTCCCCAATTTGTTTTGATTATGGAATGAATCTTGTATAATGAAGTGCCAGAAAGAAATTGATTCGAGCTTATACTCTAATAAGTTTAATAGAAAAAATAGTATAGAATGTAAGTAGCTACTCTGGAGGACTACGTTATTGATAATCATTTCTTTGTGTATTGATTCTGCTACAATTTTGAAAGCTGTTTAAATACGTGAGATTATTTTTTTAGGAAGTCACTGCAATGGACTGTTGACTGTCAAACTGCGAGATTTTATAAAAGCATTTTGTATTTTTTGTATGGATAATGGCTATGATATGATTTTGATGGTGCTGGTAATGGTTTGTGTACTCTGATGATTCACAGATTTTCCACGTTTACAGACTCAGAACATGCCTCTACCTCTACTCCACATGAACATGACCGGAAGGAAAGGAATACGTATGAAAATTAAAGGCGCAGGCAGACGGGAAGCCTCTGTTTAACTTGGCTTAACAAGGAGGAAGACTAAAAAGGCACTCAGTCAGTACAGTACAAAAAGACTAGGATATGACGATGAAAAGGAAAAAGATTCAATTTTATAGACTGTCACATCATCTCTCTCCACATTTTTATGTATAAATCGCCTATGGCTTCTCAAAACTAAAACCAATTCAAATCCGAAGCAATCCCTTCCTTGTATTTCTATGTAAGGTACCTACTACCTACTTTGTCTTTTGTGTCGTCTTTGGGTTTCAATTTTTTTCCCGTATTTTTTTACCCCCGGCCCGTAGCCCGTAAAGTCAAAACCTTAGAAAAGTGGGGATGGTGAAGTAGTAATAGAATAGTGGACAGGGCCGAGCCAATTACTTATTTGCCAAATTACTAATCTCAGCCACTTATGACGCTCATTTTTGCTCCGGAATTTAGCGATACATCTAAACAACAAATTATCTATTCTTTATACTTGACAATGCTGGCTGGCTGAGCTCATGGCCGCAGTATCACGGCCGAACGAAGGAGTTGGTTTTAAGCAGTAATTTGTTTCCGTACAAAATTACTAATTTGATTTTATTGATGGTTTTATTTTGTAAAGCAAAATGTTGTATTTACATGATTTTAGAAAAGTGCAAACAGTTTTATTTACATGTTTTGAGAAAAGTGTTAAATTTTTTATTTTCATGTTTTTGAAATGTGCAAAATATTTTATTTGCATGTTTTTGAAAAGTGAAAAATGTTTGATTTGCATGTTTTTGAAATGCACAAAAAAATTTATTTGCATAATTTTGAAAAGTCCAAAATGTTCCATTTACATTCTTTTTAAAAATTCAAGCAGCGCAGCGGGGGCTGCCTGCGCTCGCCGCATAATTTGGCCCTGAGCAGTATAATCACAGACATGTATCAAGTTTTAAATTTTTACTCATGGAGCCGTAATAAATTTTGTTATTGGACTACAATTCATTTTTTTACACCCACATAACTCAAGTATTGACACAGATCAAGTTTAATTTAATTGAGTTTTAATTTCTACTTGGATTTTGAAATCCACTCATCGTCAGACGATGGAAATTCAATTAGACACTTTCACATGAGGACCTTTCCAATCAAATCAATTTGTCTGCTCAAGTCTGGAAGTCAACTCCATGTAGATCACTGAATCTGACTGGTGAGTCTCACGAAATTCTGAAGGTTTGTGAATTGTGAAAAAAATATTCATACAAATTACAAGTCCAATTTACTTACTCGTTAGTTAACTTTGAGTAGCTAACTAAAACCTAAATTTCGACCACGTTGTTTTTATAAGTATTTATTACTTTAGCAGTTCAGAATTTCCATTTACGCACACTTTTCTTCCTATATATATTCTATTTGCGATTTCTGATACTGACCCGAGAAATCTCAATCTTAACTCAATCGCCAAGAAAGGAAGGAATTGCTATTGCTATCGGACCTACTGTACTAGTACTGCACTGCCTGACTGCCTGCCTACTGTGCTGCTACTTCACAACTTTACACTCCTTCCTTGGTTGGTACTATGTACATACATTCAACATTAAACTACATTCAACATTAGTATATGTACATACATGTGTATTTATGTACAAGTAATTGATAATATGACTTCAAATTATGCTAAAATTTAAATTGATTTTTATGTGGATTGTGGATTATAGTATCGCTAATTTAAATTTTACTAAACACATACTGGTTAGCAGTTGTATAATACATGAAGAGTTTGTTTTCGAAATGCGTTAAGTCCACACTTTATCCACTGGAATTAACGCGTTTTGTTAACAAACTCCTAATATATTGATTTCAATGTCACTTCTATCAAATTTAAACTAAACTGTATATTTTCACAGTGCCTTTCGTTACACGATTTTGGAAGCCAGACAGTTTTTAAAAAATAAAAGGCAGACCTTTGACTGAATACTTCTTTCAACTTTCAATGGCGGATATTCATATAATTCAGAATTTCAGAATGGATATTCTGTCATGGAGGAGGGAAACAATAGTCCTGTGAGGATAATGAAAGCGAATGCTACTTGTTCCTTAGTCGTGACTCCAAGGACGACGATTATAATCGACACATTGAACCCATGGAATGCTGATGTGATAAAGAAAAGTAAGCTTTGTCTGTTGGAATATTAAAATCTTCAATTAGTTCAATTAATTTTTATAAAAATATTACATAGTTGCAAAGAACCTACGTTAAACGCATTTTGAAAAGAAAACCAGTATAATTCTCTCGCTGATGGTGATTTAAGACGAAACTTTGATCATTTAATTTTCCAGGGCTGGAAGAACTGAAAATCGAAAAAGTTGACTACGTCCTCTCAACGCACGGACATCCGGATCACACTGGAAATAACCATTTATTTCTTAATTCCAAACATATTGTGGGCTATAGTATTTATGAACAAGATCGCTACATTCTCCACCCATTTGAAAAGGGTAGGTTTACGTTTCAATGCAAAAACAAACTTTAAAAGGAAGTGGTGTATATTTTAGTAGAATGAAGTTAGATGCGTTATTAAAAATTTTATTTTTTTATAGGTATGGAATTTGTAATCGACGAATGGACAAGTTATCCCCACCCCGGGGCATACGAGTGAAGATGTGTCCCTGCTCATAAACACAAAGCACAATAAAATTGTGGCTGCTACGGGTGACCTATTTGAGAAGGAAGAGGATGTGATTGAAGATCCTGGAATTTAGATGAGTCATAGTTTTGATGTACGCGTTCAAGCAGAGAATCGTCTTCGAGTTTTATCTGTCGCTGACACAATCATTTCGGGGCATGGACCAATTTTTGATGTGACGCCCAGTCACCGTCAAGCTGCTCAAGTTTTTTATGAAAACTCATAAGAAGAACCGACTGTACTGTCTGTGTACTGTATATGCAAATAAAATAATCGGAATATTGTATTTGATATATTAATTATTAAATTTCCGTTTTATTTTATGCATAATTTAATGCTCACCAATGTTGCCTATGAAATCCAATCCACATTGCATCTGCTGCTATTGGAGGAACGGGAATTATATGCATGTGTAAAGTTTATAAGGATTTTGCTCTGTGGAGTTGTAAAAAAAAGTATTATCTGTGAACTAAATAATAATTTAGATTATTATTATTATTATTATTATTATTATTGTGCTTGTATGAGGCAAGAGGATTCCTCGGCGAGGAAAAATATGAAATTGTATTTGAAAATGGCTGTTAATATTTTTTGGTTGTAGAATTATTATTAGATTTTTAATTCGTGGTGGTATAATGTTTCCTATTTTTTATGTTTGATTTTTTGCATATTTTAATTTGTGGTGTGTAGCTTTTTCCTTTAATAATTAATTATGAATTATGACTAACAAGTGCAGTGTTATAAAACCCATTTAGCCAGTAATTCCTTATATATTGCCAGTTTTGTCTATTAATAATATTGCTTTACTTTATATTCTGAATGCCTACCAACATTTCATATTTCATTAATGATCTATTATTACAATACGTAAATAAAGCTCGTGTGAATAAAATAATGTGATAGGTTACTTATACTGAGAACATGAAATTCCTAATGTGTAATATATAATGTTAGAAACTCTAACTTATAACACTTAGAAACTCAAATTTGTGCCTCAAATAAATGCTGCTAAATTTATGCTATAAGATCAAAAATCAAAAAATATATCGAGTTCTTTACCATTACCATTATTGAAAGCTATTAGTAAGAGTTACAGATCAGCAACTGATTGTAATTTTCATCATATATTAAATTTCATATTAATAATTATTACAAGCATTAACTATCGCACTTCACAGTTTCATCCCTACTAACGATATCATAAAATATTATAGGTAAAAAGGAAAAAAAAACTTAACATTCTACTTTTTTGTCAATGCCCAATTGCCCATTTGCACTAAGTAACTTGCAATGCAATGAATATTGGAGAATTTGGAGAGCAGAGTATGACGTAAAAGTCAGCGACTGATTTGATTCCTCGCAGGATTGCTCTTGTTTCTCTTGAGTAGTATTCAAGTATTCTAGTCATTAGTCATTTCATTAATTTCAATTTCGGCTCTGGTAGCCTAGTAAATTGAATGTTTGAAATACCCCTATTTTAAAAATAATTATTTTTCTAAATTAATTGTCACTAAAACGAATAGTTCAAAGTTTTTTAAAGTATTTAATTATTCCGTAATAGTCCGAGAAGATTCCATAATTTCCATAGTTTGTTTGTGTCGTTACTCTTCGACTTCAAGCTCTACATCTCCGCTTTCACCACTCACTGCGTACCGAACCAAACTTGAGAATGGAGAAATTCAGGAAGATCCACATCAGCAAAGGGTTATGGAGAAATTCGAAGAGATTAACGCAAAAATAGCCAACTATACCCCTCCACAGAAGTCAATAGCACAGAAGATTTTCAGTGGATTATTAGTACTAAGAGGCAGCTCAAAACAAAAGGATGGCACTGATCAACCGAAAGGACTATATATTTATGGGGCTGTTGGGGGTATAGTTTATTTTTTTTAAAGAAAAAAATCAATCGCAACCTCTAATTTAAACTGCTCTAAAATAATCTTTGAAATTATAATACATTCTGACGCAAAGTCAAAGTATTGTCAAAGGTAATTTTAATATTTTAAAAATTTGTGAAACGTATACTGAGTCTATTAGGCTACCCTCGATGGAGGTCAGTTGTTAAGTTTGTTCTTTCATCTTTTGAATAAAGTTATCTTTATATATGTACAACAGAATTTTATCAGCCCTTTATTTTGGAAAATTGCAGGTGGAAAAACGATGTTGATGAATTTATTTCATGATGTATCAAGTGTAAAGCTGAAGCGTCGAGTTCATTTTCATTCTTTCATGTCTGAGGTTCACACTCGGATACATGCAGTTAAGCAGGCAACTGTTCGTGATTACAAAAGTGGAACTCGTCCCAAAGTGTATGATCCAATTCCTCCGGTTGCGGAAGAAATCGCTCGGACTTCTTGGCTCATTTGTTTTGATGAATTTCAGGTAAGGTTTTTTATAGTAAATCATCAAAAAATATTTTACCTTAGTCCAGTACTTTTCTGTATTGTGTATTTCAATTTTGTATCGACATTTGTTCGTCGGCTATAATATACGAAAGTTATTTTTTTTTAATTCTAATCTTACTCTACAGGTGACAGACATTGGAGATGCAATGGTGCTAAAGCGTTTATTTACCGAATTATTTGACCATGGAGTTGTGGTGATTGCTACAAGTAATCGTCCTCCGGACGGCTTGTATAAAAATGGACTTCAAAGAACTAATTTTATTCCGTTCATTCAAGTTTTGAAGGATCATTGTGACGTCATTACTTTAGATTCTGGGATCGACTACCGACAGAGAGCTTTACCAGGCTCTAAAGAAACTGTTTATTTTGTGTAATTTTTTGTCAATTTATACATCTACAGTTTTAATAGGGAAAGGAAAAAGTTTATTATCATATTAGTATGTAAACACCACATACTAAATGGGATTCCTTGGTTTATAGTAAATTCTCCATGAGCTGCGGTCGTCATTGTGCGATTCCGTATCTGCAATAATTATATTCAAATCAGAAATTAGATATCAATATACTTATTTTTTAAGGAATTTTTTTCCCCATCAATTATACAATTCAATAATAAAATAATCCAATTAAATACAGTTTTATTAGATTACCGAAGCTGACTACGTTGGCATTATTGTTGTACTGAGTAGAAACTTTGGATAACTGGATTATTTGTAATAATATTCCTTGCGTAGGGTTGTTTGATTTTATTTTTATTAGATACACATACACAGTACACAGAACCCAAAACACAATCTTGCCTCTCCCATCTCCAGCTCCACGACTACAAGTGCAAATAATGATAACTCAATGTAAGATATGTTTGACTATAATAGGGATTTGCTAATGTAGATAGTACGGTTTCCTGCCTATCCTGCTTGCATGTGCTGTGCTGTGACGACTAATAAAGCTCGTATCTCCACTCGATGTTTCAAGGTTATTCGGTTGCTTAACTTGCTTTATGCCTTATGCTAACTAGTAAGTCCTACTTATTTGCAATCTGCACTATCTGCAGCAGTGTGTGTCTGTAGGTATAGATAGCTTTAAAAATTAACTGAAGAACAAGAAACTTTAGTTTAGTTGTAATAGCAAGACAGGTCACTGTCAGAATTAATTCATTCATGCCTTATAAAAATTTATATTATGTATCTTCTATAATAATTGCCCTTGACTTCAGTATGTAATTATGTTGTGTATGTTATTGCATATCCTTCTATCTGATATCTTTTCGATATTTCCTGGGCTATTTGACTGCTTAATAATATTGCTTGATAATAATTAAAAACCATACTTCGGTACTTCATAATATACACTATTTTTGTGTCTTATACTATTTATACCATGTATGTAGGTACTTATATATTATATTATTTGAGATATGAACTGACTTAAATCGGCACATACTATATAGTACATGGATATGGATTGGATAATACATATGTATCTTTGTCGTCTCCCACTGCTACCCATATTATATTATAGTAAAACAAAATAAAAGTAGACTTTTAACTATACACTTAACTTTAAACTTTAAACAAATACGCGCTAGTTTATTCGTCCACAAATAATAGCAAATGGCAGGCTAAAAGTCTACAGTCTACAGTATTTCATCATAAAATAAACCGCTGACTGACTATGACGAATGTATAAACGTAAGTAAGCATTATTTGCTGGACATTTTATGCGGGTCTCAAATATTTATTTTTAAAGTACCTACCCAACTTATAGTTCTAGCACTTCTAGCGGCATATTCACAATGTGCACAATACGAACTTAGCGTATGTACTTAAGTACTACAGGTATTAATTGGTTATAATTGTTAGATAAAGGAGGTGGCTACTGGCCCTTTTTATGTTGACTGCCTGGACAGAATATTACTGAACTTTCAAAAGTAGGTTGACTCTAAACTCTAAACTCTGAACGAATGTGTCCTGCCTTTACTAGATTTCATTCTCGTTTTGTTTCTCTTCAATTTTTGCTACAAGCTTTGATAATATTTTAAAATTAAGGAGCAAACTACTTTCGGGTATCACGCAACAACTATTACGTACTGCTATATTTTAATTGTTTAGCTATCTAATCGTAAGTATAGTATTCTATTATACTGACCTTGACCTTTTATTTCCTGCAATATTTGAGGGGAAAGTGTATGTGTGTGGGATTTCATTTGAAAAACGATTGTAATATATGTATATACTATAAGTATACTAATATATTAAGAACATGGAAGTGCTAAAAGCTCAAAATGGGAAGGCTGAGGATCAGATTTTTTCCCTGGATTCAAATCAAGTTATTACCTATTTAAAGAATACAGACTGCTTCAAAAATAATCATCGGCCCTTTGTACTTTTACTGGAGCATTTCTGCAGACAAAATATAAGAATCTCTCGTCAAACAGAGAAAGTAAGGGATTACATCTTTCTAAAAAGAATTCAAAGTCTTGAAAGGATTTCGAATGATTATTGCAATGAAGTGGATCGTCTTAAATTGATTCTGTTGGAAAAAGAAGAAGAAATTTTAGCACTTCGAAAATTATTCCCAAAAAGTCCAACTGAAAATCCTATCTTGTCTGATAACACTACCGTAAATGCATTGATTGACTCTGGCAGTACCGCCACTTCTGCTTCTTCCGGTGTCGGTGACAGTATTGGAGCTACTAGTGCCCCAAACTCAAATTCTGAATTCGATATTTCAACAATTCCATCCCTAGTTGCATCTACACCAAGACCGAACATAAAAAGAAGGTCCCATGTTCTGAATGACTTTGGTAGAGGGCTTAAATGTTCTTTAATGTCGAGATTCGGGTTTTCATAATGCTGATACTTGTAGCGCAAGCAATTTTGAAGCGAATCAATTCATATCCGATTCGGGATCACAACCCGTAGGGTCAACGACAACGACAACAAAGAAAGTAATCTATCTTCAATCTTCTGGATCAAATACTCAGTTATTAAACTCTCAGTTTAATTCTTTGCAGACAGCAAGTACTTCAACGTCCACAACTGCATCAAAATATGCTTGTCCCGACCCCGACTGTAGCCACGTAGCCAAAGATACGTATATGAAGAAACGTCACTTGGCACGAGTTTAAGGGTTGGGAGAAGGGGTGTCAGTACACATGTGAAGCCTGCAGTGTGAAATCAACAAAAAAGAAATTTATTTATCATTTATTGAAAAAGTCCTGCGAACTTAAGCGAAACCAGAACAAGCAGTCGAGAGTGATAATTGAAAAAACTAAGAAAATATTGGATAAAGCAGCAGGACCCAAGTGGAATCTGTCTTTGCCTCTTGTTGGTAACAGTTCAACCGACACCGAAAACCGTGTGACGGATGAAACTGAAGTTGGCGATGAGAAAGTCCCGGGAGCGGAACCATCTAAGAAGCCCGAGCTACAACAAAGCGCCTGAGAAGGGTAATTACAAACTTGGTTAACTTCTAAAACTTTATTATATAGTACCGTATTTTTTCTAAGAACTACAGGGTCTCTAGTAAATCCTGCGTTTGCGTTTCTTATAACTTCCGGGGTCTCGAAGGCTTTTTAAATTTTTGCTTAATTAAACTTAAATTTTTTAAATTAATCGAGCGGGTCTGGGTATTTCGTACATTTCCCGAGTATGTGCATTGATATGTTACGCAAATCCTGGAGGAAGTTACTCGAAGAAATACGGTACCTATACATAATATATTTTGATAGCGGGTTAAAATAATTGTGAAATATGGTTTTGCGGATGTTCCCATGTATATACGGCCAAATAATATAATGCTTCCTGTTTCTAAATTCCAGATATTATTCTGCGTTGTTTGCTTCCATTTTACATCCGGATGCGGCATGAGTGACCATATTCAGCTGACAGAATGTTGTAGAAAGGCGGAAGAAGAAAGGCATTTATAATACGAATACTTATACTACATTAATATATTGAATTATTTCAACAAAATTTTTCGTTCTTTTTGCTATTTTAATTTCACGTATTTTTAAAAACGAAATTTTCAAATTTAATTTATTATACTGTGCAGTACTTATTACTAATTACCATTATTTTAAATATTTCCCATTGTTACAAGGTAGGGTCAAAAAGTATTGCTGTTACACGTTTTTAGCATTGTTACTATCGATTTTCATTTTATTTCACAGTAATATTAAACCCTGGTATTTTGTAAATATTAATTGATTATTCTTCAGTGAATTATTTAATTGCCTCCAGAATTGCAATAAAGGTCAATAAGTAATTCATCAGAAATTATAATATGGTCCAGCAAGGCACGGAATATTTTAAGAACACCTACGTGTATATTTACACCTAATATTAGTCTAATAAGTACTAATAACTGTACCCTACTTTAAACGTTATTACTGGTACTGGTCCCAAGAAGCCTAAGACCTTGATTTCACTAGAAAAGTTAACCATTGTTAGCCTTAAGAAACACGCTTTCAGAGTTAACCATTGTTAAATCTGAAAGCGAGTTTCTTAAGGCTAACGATAGTTAACTTTTCTAGTGAAATCAAGGTCTAAGCTTGTGCAGTTTATACCTATAGGTAAGTAATTGCCAAAAATATGTACTATAAAAAATGTGAAGGTAAGCCGTCATAGCATCTCATGAAATTGAAGAAATTACATTAAAGTTAAAAGTCTCAACAGTGGGTGGGGGAGGCGGAGGGGGGGGGGGGCTGAATGTCCATTGCAATATGAAAGTAATGTGCGGTGAAGAATGTAAGTGAACTACATTTCTCAAGGTTTTTATTCCATCAAAGTATTCTGCCACTCATTACTTGGACAATACAAAAACCGAATTTTATAACAGAGCTTTGAAAACAGTGAATATTTTCAAATTAAATAAACTGTTGTATAAAAAAAGTAAATAAAACGAAATAAGCGATAAAACGCTTACTGAAATTGAGTACAGCAAAATATATATCGTTGATATAAGCAGTCATGTAATACAACTAAACTAAACATTTCTAATCCCAACACAGCAATAATATTCCAAAGCGCATACACTCTTAAGTATGTATATGGCATAACGAATGGTCTAGCAAAAAAAGTTGGATGTTGAGTTACTTGAGAGTCCGCAATTAAAATTGTAAACTACCAAACTACATCCGTCAATCTAAGAAATATTGTCCATTTTTTATTTAAGTGCAACTGCAGATATTAAGAACAAAGTTTCTAATTTAAGAAACATATGTCATAATCTAAAGATACCACATGTTCTGTGAAAGGTTGATGGGGGCCTCTTCAGCCAATGCGTTTCCCGGGAATTTGGGCCAGCTTATGAGCATACTGACATGGTGCTGGAACAGCCACACTCCCTGACCAATTAAAGTACAAATGACACAACTTGTAAGTCAACAACTGAAGATGATCCGGGCTAATTCCAGAAGTGTCATGAACAACGTTGTAGTTGGTTGGACTAACCGTCCCTTGACGAACAGTTTGACTTATCAAGAAATAATCGTAGCTGAAAATAAACATACGAAATTTTTACGTTGAAGTTTTATCTTTTATGATTTTGAGATTTAATTATTAGAAATACTATAATATATATACGTAAAGACTGTGAAGAAAAAATGTTGCTATTACCGCTCTGGCAAAGTCACAACAGAATCAAGGAGTGTCCCCGGAGGAGGATTAGTCCATGTTCCAACGCTCTTCCATCAAATAACGTGTATTAATCTTTTTGGTAACAATCACAACCGCCAACTTGACATCATGTATCCCATGCCGTTGATAGAAGTTTCTGATTCCCATTTGAATTTCTCGCACTTCCTCAGTAATGACATGGTCAATCTGGCCATCCTTCAAATTCACACAGCATAGTGAGTCATGTATTATTTAATTATTCGTTATTATTATTAGTCTTATCGGTTTTATGAAAAGTCATATTAAAGTTAAATTTTACCCCAACTCCATCTCTGTAAAGTATGATTGAAAATGGAAGAGTCCGGTTAACTTTCAAGTAGGCATCCAAGCATTCTGATAAAAATTTAAATTCGATCATTCAGTCACATTATTAATATGGTATAATAATTATTGTAATAGTAAGCATCATTACTTCGGATTGGACAATACAAATTTATAGATAATAAAGCTTACTCAAAATGCCTGCATTGAGTCCTACAGACAAACTGGACTTATAAGCATGAAAGCTCACCGTAGAGAAATAACGTGTGCAGTTCTTTATCGAACCAACCAAAGCTCCAACATGGGAATCTTTCCGGAAAGGACAACGGAAGCAGTCAAATCCCATTACCATTGAATTCTATAATTCATGTATATAGTCATACCAAATATTTATTTTAATTAGCTTTAAGTAGTAGTTTACAGTCTACTTTCGGCATGCCTACAAAAATATATGTTAAGTACTTACACCCATAAGTTATTGTAACACTTATAGAAGCATAAATATGTCATTTTAACTTTTACCGAAAGTGGAATTTTCACAGCCCACGGTTCTCCGTTTAACTTGGCATTGATTTGGATGACCATTTTTTGGCAGATTGAAACCAAACTTTTACTCCTGAGATTCTTTGATTGGAGGCACTGGCTCACCACTTAAATAAAAAATGGACATTTGAGAATTTAAAAATAAAAGCAGATATCATCAGATATTTTACATACGATTGTTGACATTCCACAGCGCTACACAACGTACGGGCATTAACATAAACAAAATATTTAATTAGGTAAAGTTTTGCCAAGTACATTATTATAACACAATAATATTATTATTATGCTAAAACCGAAAACCTGTGATCTTATCCGTACAAATCTTAAACTTAAGATAAGTTCAGGAATTCGGTTTTTGAATATAATCGGAATGCACGTCGATTTTTATTTTTTTCTGTTAGGCAGCGTGAAACTAAAGTTTTAGAATTATACTAGCAATGATAATTTTTTGTTTAAACAATCACTTGCGTTCCAGCATGTGATACTTAAATAAAACGAAGTTGAATTTAAAAGTGTCGTTATATTGAAGTGATGATGACAGGCGGTCTAGTGAGGCCAAAGGGAAGGCCAAATGATACTGTACATTCTAAATAGAGCTTACTTGTTTACATTACGTTTGTCAACACGCCAAGCTACACTTTTCAACAGTCCAAGCTACACTTGTCAACAGTCCAAGTTACACTTGTCAACAGTCTAAGCTACATACAATTGTAAATTGTAATAAACCATGGCAGTGCTTTCGACTTCGAATGGAAATAAAACTAGTACTAAAACTAGAATAACATGGGAGAAAATATTAATTTATTATTATTAGAGATTGCAGTAAATAACCTTTCAACTAAAGGGTACAAGCTCTTTTCACGTCATTATATCGTGTGCCAAATCCAGGGGGAAGAATATAAAATACCAGCTCAAGTCCTCTGGTCTTGTTATTGAATACCTCCATGAAATCATTCATAGAAAATCGAGTTCGTGTATCGTAACGAATCCTAAACAAATCCAAGTGACGAAAAATAGAGCCAATAAAAAAATTATGTGCACATACTAATTAAGAATTAAATGACAAGATTACTCACAGAGCGTCTGGGTCTGCTATGCGACAACCAAGTTTTTTTCTAGCCCGTTGAAAGGTTTTAACGAACTCTCTGATAGCATGATCGGGTTCCGTACCAGGGAAAAATATAACCCATTGCCTAAGTTCTACGGGGGACAGGAGACCCGCGTCTAAAAAAATAAAATAACATCATAAATACATAAAATATATGATATGGAATAAGTTTATTTTAGGTTTATAGGTCATTTAAATTTGAGCATAATCTGAGCACGCGAGAAAACAGATTAGCCTTAGCCATATAAATTGCTCTACTTTTAAAATGAAAAGTCCAATCCTCCCCTTTATCAGATAGGAACCACTCTTCTGTCCCTGATATTAGGGATTTGCTTTTGGTACCACCGTTACCACCGCGACTACCACCACTACCACCGGCAATGAAAACTGTAGAATTCTACTCTTAACAATACTCACAACTACCACCACCAACAAACATTGCTTAAATCGGTTACCACGACTACCACCACCAAAATAAACACTAGAATTCAACTCTCAACAATACTCACCCCCACCGAAAAAAACTGTCGAAACCGATTGCACCACTACCACCGCCAATAAACACTAGAATTCAAATGTCAACAATACTCAGAATTAATCCATTTAACACTTCCATTTGGCGAATTCTTCTTTAATCTATTAAAACATCCAACCAAATTTAACACGGACTCAATAATACACAGCAGAATAAAAACAGGATTTAAACAGCAAACGCTACCTCAGGTCGTAAAAATTGCTTTATGAATTCATCCAACTTTTTCTTCCGTTCAGCCGGTGGCATATGCAAATGAACGCCAAGCTTCCTCGTGAGTTGAAAATTTTTCCTCATGTGCTCAGTTAAACCGGTCATGAAGCATAGACTTGGGACAAGATAAATTGGACCAGTCACGCCTTTATTTTGATCTTTTTTTCGAGGATTAGAGACCAAGAGGGGCTGCTTCAGGTCGTCATCTCCAACCAGATCAATGTTCCACCTTTTTTTGTAATATTCTACATACGTAATGGATGTTCCATCGTCCAACGTAAACTTAGAGGTAGGGGACATGTTGAAATCAATGTCATCTATCTTGTAAGTTCGTCGATTGTAATGAGTCAGTACACTGCAGTTGAGAAGCTCCTTTTTGATCTCTTCATTCTACCCAAATTAGAAGAAACTAATGATCACATTTGACATTTATGTTATTGCTTACTGCGTTAAGTTTTTTGAAAAGATGTATTATGCCCGGGTTTCTGTATTGGTTAACTGCAATTGCCTATACAAGGCAAGACCCGTACACAAATCCAAAAAGGATATTTATATTATGCTTACTTAGTTACTTAGGTAATAGAGCTATACACAAAAAGGCAAAAGAAACTTACCCCAATAGATTAGGGATTACGATTTCGAGTGCGCTCAAGAGTATTTTTTATAACAACGTGCATGACATCAAAAGCAGTCTCTCGTCGAAGGATCTTATGAGTTAGTTCCACGCAGAGTAACATCCCAGCCTCATGCTCTCGAATCGATGTTGTCATCCCTGGCCATAAGTCTAACCTCTCTTCTTCCATGTTAATTGCTTTCGTGCGATCATAGAAATGTCGACCAATCTGTTCCATTCCTTTTTTTTTCCAGCATGGAGCGAAAGGCTATGTTATGGAATTGAAGATATACTTTCTCATCTGGTCTTATCTGGGCAACTAGACGAAGTGTAAAAACGAACTTCTGACCATTTAAGGTATTGACGGATTCAAGAGTTTCCAGCTAAAAACAAAAAGTTATTTAAGAAAATGGTCAAATACTGTATTTCGAGTACATTCTAAAATACACATGGGCTTAAAAGGGGACCACAAAGGTTTAAATAGTATAACTAAATTTTGAAAATATTACGTCTTTTGGAATAGTGCTGCCAGTGTACAAAGTATGCCCATCGAACATAAAATTCCCCAAAGTAACTTTATGAATATTCATAAGCTGACGCTTAAGGCGAGTGTCATCCAACTCAGCTGGCTCAAAATCCACACGGTAGCTATTGAGTATAAAATAAGGACTCTTATTTACTATCAAGTAGTTCGTGATGGCCTGTTCATCCACCCCCGATGAACCTTTATTCTTCCCCACGTTCAAGACCACGGCATCCTCTGACCCGCTTGTGTCACAGATGCCCTGAGGCTCATCGACTTCACTAGGTGCCAGCTCATCGATTTTAGTAGGAGTCAGCTCACCGGGTACTGTCTTGGGAATCATTACAACATCCTCTTCCTCTTTCTCAATAGGCTGAGATTCAGGATCGATTTGTCCTATAGTTAAATCGAAAGATTTACTACGAACCACGATAAACTTTAAGATTTATAAACTGACCACGATTTAATCTGGAAACTAGTGACTGCACTCTGTCAGTATTCTAAATCTTGAAACTTTTAAAAGTAAAACTAGTCGTACCTGAATTGACTTTCGGAAGCCTGAAACTAAGATCTTGCATGGCAAGGGTCAAATTATATTCAGCCTCAGCTTCCGCGACACCTTGTACTACAGGAGGATTGACATGCTTTAGCTGCGGAAACAAGTTCAACAATTTAACAACATTTATTTACAAAACATAGTAAACTCCAAACATACGAATATACTGTAGCAATAACAGTGCTAATGATAATTATTTTCATCGTAAATGCAAACCATTAAGGCCAATAAAAACGAAGTTATTATTATTAACATTAAGTAAGTTTTTATGAATCCCTACATGGCACTTTAATTCGGATGTTCCCCGAGCTCTTCCACGCAAAGGCTGATTCCCACGGCTTGCCATTTCTACGCTGCTACATACGCTGCTTCTTCAATCAACTGGTGACGTGGTGACTGGTATGTACGGAACAGGTGGTTACGACTGACGACAGATTTGATTTTACTGCTTGTTTCTGTATTATCAATTTAAAGAATTATTGATTATATTGCTCTTTTCAGTTCAATTTTCCAAACCATGTATACAGTATATGGCTGTCTCACTGATTGTTGACTATAATAATAACAATAAATGTTTCACGGAGTGAATCCTAATATGTCTAAAAGACTTGAGACAAGCCAATTGTGAACTATAAAGTTCACAATTTTAAACTTTTAACGTCATAGATTGTGTAGGTGAAGATCGCACCGTTAGCCGTTTCGAAATTATTCCCGTACAATCTAATCCCTCTTTATATATAAACTGGACTGCAACTTTTCGAATGTACCATGCCTTCCAGTTTCACATGTACAATGTAAGTTGTACGTAGACTAACAAGTACAAAGAAACTACAAGGTAAGTAGGCATTGCCAACTGCCAATACCGACAACCATCAGACAAAGCTGAAATCCTATTAAAATAGCGCCTTATTGCTAAATAGTCAATAGTCCCCCCCCCTCTCCTACATGCATTATTGAATTGAACTAAACTCTAATAAAGCTCCCCACAAGTTACAACTTAATTTAATGGTTACTAAACTTAAATCTTACCTAAATGTTGAATGTCTAGTCAACAGTTTGCTTCACCATTCACCTTTCAGTGATAGCATAATATGTAACTATGATCTACTACGAACTTACTGCTCAGGTCAAGTTGAAGTGCACTTGCAAGTCACAGGTACTTAATACTTAATCGATACACACCACAAATTTTAACTACTGATTATTTTTCATAAATTGATCGGTCAGTCCAAACCCCGTCACCCGGTTCATCTATCAATTATTACTTAATGATCAAGTTCGAGTCTTTTTTGTCATTTGTCGACACAGGACAAGAAGGAGCTCAATCGAAGAAATCCGCACAAAAGGAAAAGTACTCCTCTGTTGTTTACCATGCCTTCTAGTGGCTACGGAGAACGAGACCTCACAACACTTGTGAGAAATCGTCCGTAAATGACGTCGTATGCAGGGTCAATGGGTGTACTGAACTAAATTGGTGACATCGCATGTTTATTAACCATTTACGAAGTCGTATCAAAGTTGATACCACAGAGTCTTATCAATGACATCATTTATGAACGACCCGTGATTGACGACGAGTGCTCTGTCAGTGAAGTGCAAGTGCAGGATAGCTTCCTTTTAATAGGTACAGGTACTTGAATTCTAGGATTCTAGAATAATACGTAAAAGCCACCTACTTACAGCGGTTTTTTTAAAATCAGTAATTAGTAAGTGTGACGTCATTGCATGTGGTTAATTTTATGACGTATCATCCACCACCCGTTTTCACCATCATCAATGCTCTGCAATCTGCAAGTCTGCAACATATCTTCCATAAAAATGATGTGATCTGTAAGGTTAAATATTGGGTCTAGTCGTCCGATATTGATGACATGTCATATGTTAAAAATACCCGTTTATGTAATGTTAAAGCAATGACATGGGGGTGGGTGGGTCCTAAAAAAGTGATAATTTGAGGACCATTTCTATTACATTTAGTAGGGGAGTGCGTATGTGTGATCGGGTTCATTTTTTATCAACTTTGAAAATCTGTATCTTTTTCCACAGACAACGTACAATAACGAAGAAGCTATCATTGTACTTCTCTATTAATACTGTATGTACAAAAAAATGATCAGTGTCGAAAATTAAAAGATGCAAGAGATACAGGTCATTGTACGAAAAAACTGCGGAAAGTCTTACAACGGCCCAAGTGCCCTTAATGTGATCAATACATTTAAAGTTAATGGTAAAGTAGGGTCTTAAATGTGACCGTGACCAATTCAAAAAAGTACTCAAAACTTTCATAATTTTACATAGCCAGAGTTTTCAAGGAAAGAAGCTGAAATCAGTAGTGAAGATAGTTGAGACTATAGGTTGTATGAATATTAGATGGACAGATTTTTAAAGGCAGTAATATTTGAACGGCGGCCACTGATCACACATAAGGGGTGATCACACATACGCACACTACTACTACATTACTTATGGGTAAGTATTTATCCACTCCATTGGAATGGTGGACTGTGGGGCACTACAAGACAAAATGTACAAATGTTATTTCAACATACATAACTTGTAAGTAGTTAGCTGTTCCTGTTCCTAGTCGTTTTATTGCATTAATTTTCATTTAATTTTAATCACTCACGTCAGTCCAAATCGACAATTTGAACATCAAATAAGGAAACGACTGGTCGATCTATATGACGTGATTTACCAAATGTAAGTAAGTAAACACGGCAGCTTAAAGGTACCTTACCTTGAAAAACAATATGTACCTACTTCGGTAATTATTTAATAATTATATTTGCATACTTCTGACGGGATTTAGGTGCTAAGCTCCTGTAAATGATTGGGGCAATTAATACATATATGTTTGAAGTGGGAATTTTGTTTAATTGGTGAATAAAGATAATATTTCCTACACGGGGCATATCGGTACTTTATAATACGATCAAAAGCTAATTATTGAGAATTTTGTTTTGTTTCCTGGAAACTAAAGTAAAGAGCAAGAGATGCACAGCAATAAGTACAAGTACAACCACGCGTATTTATTGTTTTTGTAATTGAAAGTCAATATATGAAGAGTTTTTTGACAAAACGGGTCAAGCCCATTAAAGCAAATTTTGCAGGCAAATCAAATAATGAAGTCTGACATTAGGAACAAAATCAACAAGAAAATCATAACAAAAGTATTTCCATGTTTTTAGCGGAAATATTCATATTAATAGTGTTAACAACTTAATATATATAGCATATAGCTTGTATTTCCGTATTCTCACTATGGTTAGTTGTTTTACTGTATAGCCTTCTAAAGTAATTTTATAACCGATTCAATTACTGACTCCAACAACATTATTTCTAACTCGATCTCCAGTGCCGAGCAGTCTCACACTTTTTCAGCGCCGTTTGATTTTCATCATTAACGACTACACTCCTCTACCCCGAATATTTTAATCTGAAGCATTTCTCAATTCACTTTTTGTGCTCGCTGTTCAGCGCTTTACCTATATACTGGATGTACTCGGCCTTCCTTCGCTATCCCGATATTTCCCTTGGTATCTTTAATGATATTTTTGAAGGGGAAAAAGTGTCAATATTAAGAGGCGGACTTGAAGAGACTTTCAAACCAAGACATTGGACAAAATGGTCCAAACAGGATTTCGTCATATTTTATTTCCCAGCAATACTCTACTTTAGCATTGGAGCAGGGCTCTTGCTATTTGCTGTCGAGTCAAGTGCAATTCAACTAATTTATTCGGCATTGCCCTCTCATCCTGAGTATCCGTTGAGGAATCCATGGGTTTTTACCTTCCTGCTTCTCCTTGAAGGGTACTTTATGATTTTCTGGATTACATCAATGTATTTTACATTTATACTCCAGCTGCTAGTGTTTGAGAAATTAAATACGGAGCTCAAAGGGGAAACGTCCCGGCTTCTAGGGGCGGATACAGTTCGGTGAGTAATTTCTTATATGGGTCTAACCTATGACCCGAGGTTTACAAGGGTTTAGAGTTAAAAATGGCTTCATAAATTTCATTATTATATGGTACCGTAAAGCTTCTATAAAAACTCCCAGGGAGTGTTACGCAAAACTTTGCTTTAGACCCGGGAGTTATTAGAAAGTGGAGTATGTAAACAAAAAAAATGTTCCACATTTGATTCAGTACTATAGAGTCTACAGTTACTATAGACCCGGCCCCGGGAGTTATTAGGGAAATGGGAGGTATTAGAAGCTTTACGGTAGATTATATCCAGGTGCGGATCTAGAAATATTTTCTGGGGTGGGCAATACAAATATAGTAAGTGAAGAATCAAAATGGCCTATATGCTCAGCTTAAGCTAGAATTAAAATGAGCTGTGTCAAAAAAAAGAAATGAGATAGGTGCGTAAAATGTTATTTACGTGTTTTTCAAAAGTGCAAAATGTAATATTTACATGTTTTTGAAAAATGAAAAATATTCTATTTACATGTTTTTGTAATGTGCAAAAAGTTCTACATACATGTTTTTGAAATGTGCAAAAATTTCTACATACATGTTTTTGAAATGTGCAAAAAGTTCTACTTACATGTTTTTGAAATGTGCAAAAAGTTCTACTTACATGTTTTTGAAATGTGAAAAAAGTTCTACTTACATGTTTTTGAAATGTGCAAAAAGTTCTACTTACATGTTTTTGAAATGTGAAAAAAGTTCTACTTACATATTTTTGAAATGTGCAAAAAGTTCTACTTACATGTTTTTGAAATGTGCAAAAAGTTCTACTTACATGTTTTTGAAATGTGCAAAAAGTTCTACTTACATGTTTTTGAAATGTGCAAAAAGTTCTACTTACATGTTTTTGAAATGTGAAAAAAGTTCTACTTACATATTTTTGAAATGTGCAAAAAGTTCTACTTACATGTTTTTGAAATGTGCAAAAAGTTCTACTTACATGTTTTTGAAATGTGAAAAAAGTTCTACTTATGATATAATTTTGTAGTATAAGTGGACCATCTCGGTTTAAATGCCCTATGTTACCCTATGTTAAAAAATCCCTTTTGGACTCTTGCCCAGCGCCTGATTATGTACATCTTGAATGAAAAACTGAGTGCCCTGTTGTTGTTAAATAGTCCCACAGAGTTCCATCTAATTTCAACAAGAAATGAACCATCAAACTCAAACAAGAATAAGGTGACTTGGGTCCTCATGAAGTGTCGTTTTCAATATTTTCAACAACTGTTCAACCAGAGCAATGCAAGTATAGTCTTATCCTTCAGAGTCCTATCAAACACGACGGCAATCCTTGCTATCAAAAGTCCACCAAAATGGGGCATAGTGAGGGGATAAAGAAATAAAAGTTGTAAAATCAAAATCAATAGCGCCTTCTTTTGCGGCATTTTTACCGAACCGAAATCCGGATTTTCTAAGCTCAGAAACTCATCACAAGTTGTGTAGATCCAACACTGTCCTGGTACCGCAGTGTGAGTGAGTACCTAAATAACCGTCTTGTTGTGGTTATATATGTATATAAATATAATTACTACGGATTAAAATCTTTGATTTCAAATAATTGCTTGGTACTATTTGACCATTTATGCAACAACATGCATGCATAACTGTTTAAAACGTGATGTCGTCTACTGAGCTAAACACAGCTAAAACTAATGTCTATAAAGGTATAGTTAAGTCACACATTCTAAATTATTTGGTTAATTTTGGATTCTTCACTTGTACTTGTCACAATTTCACAATTTATTCACTCATTGGACCGGTAACATCTGATCAAGCTCGTATCTACATTCTTGAGAAAACGGACACATTCTAATTCATTATTTTATGCAGTTTATTAAGAATTTACCAGAAGAAATATATTTTTTTAAATTCGATTTTATTGAATGAAACAGTTAATAGCTACTGCATTATAATGCTGAAAAAATGCGAAAATCGATTTAATTTCCTTGCCCTCCGTCTGTGTGCTTTCGTAAATCTGCTGCCCATAAGTATTGACTCCAAACGTGGACAAATAAGTGCTCAAAAGTCCCCATTGAAACTATGGGCCTGGATAATAAATGTACTACTTGCAATAATTCACAGTCTCTATATCAACGTCAGATTTGGTCAAACACTACTGTACCCCGAACGTTTTAAATTGGAGCATTTGTCAGTTCACTTTTTGTGCTCAGTATTTAGCGTTTTAACGATATTTTGGATGTATTGGTCCTTCATACGATACCTAGATGTAAATATTGGTATCTTCAATGAAATTTTTGAAACCGGAACGGGGGCATCGTCAGGATTTGAGGGGATTTCTCGACCACCACGTTCCTGGACCAATTGGTCCAAGCAGGACTTGATCATATTCTTTTTTCCAACAATACTATATTCGGGTGTAGTTGCTGGCATGCTGCTATTTTCTTTCGAGAAAAATGCTCTTCAACTTTGTATTTTCGGCTTTAGTGGATTTGGGCCTGCTGGGACCATCATCTCAAAATGAAGGTCAATTGACAACCCATGTCACAATTTACTGCCTCCTTCTTCTTGAAGGATGCTTCATGTTTTTCTGGGTAACGTCAATGTATTTCACTCTTCTGCTTCAGCTTTTAGTGTTTGAGAAACTAAATACAGAATTAAAGGAAGAGACGACCCAGCTGCTAACTGCTATGAAGTCTGGGTAAGCCACTTATGTATTCGGAAAACGGAAATTTCCTACACTGACTTTTCCTACCCGGACATTTCATACCTGGACATTTCTTACCTGGGCATATCCTACCCGAGCATTTCCTACCTGGGCATTTCCTAACTGGGCATTTCCTACCCGGACATTTCATACCCGGACATTTCCTACTCGGGCATTTCCTTCTCCGACTTTTCCTACCAGGAAATTCCCTAACTGGACATTCCTAAACATTTCCTACCTGGATTTTCCACACCAGGACATTTCCTACCTGCACATTTCCTACCTGGAACTTTCCTACACGGACTTTTCCTACTCGGACTTTTCTTACCCGGACATTTCCTACCTGGAAATTTCCTACCAGGACTTTTCATACCCGGACATTTCCTACCAGACTTTTCCTACCTGGGCATTTCTTTCCCGGAATTTTCCTACCCGGACATTTCTTACCAGGATTTTTCATACCCGGGCATTTCCTACCTGGACTTTTACTACCTGGAATTTTACTACCTAGACATTTTCTACCCGAACATTTCATACCCGGGCATTTCCTACCTGGACATTTTCTACGCATTAAAAAACCTAGGACATTTCCTAACCTTGACTAACGTTGAACGTAGAAATAAAATACTGCGCTGATAGTGTACGAAGGATATTTATTATTTTCCTATCAGGTGTGAGTATATTATAATAAAGCACAATAAGTTTGGGAAATCGTTTGCGCGATGTGTATAGTTACGTTTTTACATAGGTACGACATTCCCTACGTTTGGGCGTGGGTAGGAAATGTTCAGGTAGGACAAGTCCGGGTAAGAAATGTCATAGAACCTATTTATTTGTGATTGAATTCTTCGTTATGCTGTGTTGGGTTTTAATTATTGCAAAATATAAATCGTAAAAGCATGAACTATTTGTTTGGAATTATACAGTACTAAATTCATCCAAGGTCCTGCTCACTCCACCGAAGCTACAAAGTCAAGCAAACGTAAAGTATTTTGTGTCTACATGAAATGTCGTAAATTTCAACTTCTGACTCAGCTATTTAATCAGAGTAATGCTCATTTAATTTTATCCTTCAAAATCCTATCAATTTCCACCGCAATCTTATTTTCCTTCTTTGCCATTGAGTTCTTTACACTGAACCCAATTGTTGGAGCTTTCAACTACACGGTAGTGATTGAAGTTGTCCTCTGCTTCCCTATCATCTACGACAGAGCTTTCATGATCCCGGATCGAATGGATGTACTCAAGAACCAAATACTTGTGTATTTCATGACGACCCTGAGTAGTAGGTCAGACCCAACATCTACTGTCACTACGATGACCGTAGATCGTCATCGGCATCGGCAAGGGATGAAGATGAAAGTACATTTTTCAAGATGGATTCAAAAATCTATTACGTCTATTCCAAATATCGGAATTAAAGTTGGAAGCTTTCATACTATGAAAAGAATGTCCACACTTCTTTACATGGACTTTGTCGTTAATAAAATTGCTAATCTCTTAGTTATGTTTTAGTAGGAATAAATTCAAGTAGTATATATTCTTTTTTAAATGAACAAGTTCTTATAGCATAGTAGTAGTATGGCAATGTAGATTATGTTAATTAATTATTTTAAAATTTATTTCTTGATTCTTCTAATTCACATAAAATCCTGAGAACATTCTCCTCCTTAAAAGGTTTGGCGATGTTTGAACTCCTATGGGCATACCCTTGGCAAATTGAATTCCCTAAAAATGTAAACATTTTTAAAATTGCATAAATTAATGTAATATTAAAAAGTTTATTGAAAACACAGACAAGTAAATTGTGTGCATACATTTTTCGCAATTTTCATATTTAAATCCCCTTCATCATCGTAAGACTCAATATTCTGACAAGACTCAATCCCAAAGGGAACCACTCCACAAGGAAAGTCCACTAAATTCCAAATGCACAAGTAGGTTAAGGCACCTGTCAAATTAAAATAAATTTTGATTATTTACAAAATAGCAAAAAACATTGTGTGGTGTGGCGTGTATCGTGTCAGGTCATGGCTATTTCTGCGCTCTTCTCGGGCATTACATTTTTTTTAAATCAAGGGCATTTCAACAGTAGCCACACTTTTATTAGATAGTCATTCTGTAAGTAACCTATATATCAAATCCCCAAACAAAAAAATAAAAGTCACCAAAACGTTATAGTCTACCATGCACCACCATTAATAGAATACCAGTAGTAAAATTCCTTTAATTGTATGTAGAATAAACACTACACATAAACATGTCAGTGGGTATTTATCTAGCGAGACAAAAAGCACCTTTGTGTTGTACTTACTATAGCGTATGCACTTATGCTTTGTAAGGGATCGTCCACAAATGACGTCTTTGCTAGGAGCAATGTGTCTACTTCGCTGCTTGCTACATACCTTGCCAAAGATAGCCATTTGCGGAATAGCTGAAAGCTATGTAATTACGTGGGGGGCATTCAGCTCCTAGATATGACGATATTTGGATGACACCATTTATGGGCGATTCCTAGTTTGGAGAAGTGATATTTTTACTACCTGACACGCAAGGAGACCATCTGCATGCTAAGACAGTATAGTAGTGTGCTTTATTACGTTGACGTATAAATTCTATTAAGTACATATAGCGTTTCGCATATATGGGCTTTCGCCTCCGCTTTATTGTATTTTTTGTATTTTAAAAGCTTATAATTTTCTACATTACATATTTGCACTGTTTCTGTTATGTTCTGTTGGTTGGCCTATATGATGTCGTGTTGTTTAATCTGTCAGTTTGCACTAGTACCAGCACCCAGTACTGGCAGTCAGTCAGTACCGCAATTCTAAAGCTATAAAGTAAAAGAAAAAAATTGCAGATAAACTAACGATAATAATTGCACCCTTTTAATTTCGTTATATTTTCTATTTACAGTAATTCAATTTTAAAAAAAATTAAAGCAGTATAAAATGTCAGATTTTGAAACATTTTTAAGGTTTGATTATACAAATCTTAGTATTGTGCTAGGAACAGGATTTGCTATAATCGCAGCTTTTTGGCTTCCTAGGAAAATATCGGATATCAAGGTAGAAGTCACTCAATTTACAATTTACAATTTTATTAACAGTAATAATATTATTAGAATAATTTTCCAAAATAGTTTTATATGCCCAATGACGATATTTAATTTTTTTGATTTTACGAAGGAACGCCGGCTACTAAATCGAAAGCGGAAGCAAAAACAAACGGAGAGGAATACAACACTGAAAATCCTAGAGGCTGAATATCCACTTACAGAAAATGCAATTGAGATTATTTTTTGATAGCAATTTTCTCAAAAGAGACAGTGTATTTAATATCTCGCTTCGTGTACTAAAAGCAAAACATAACATTAAAGGTAACGAGCACACTGTCCTACTAAATTAATATGTACCGTACATCTTCTAATACTACGCTGCGGTCCAAATCAAGATTTTACGAAAATTTTTAAATGTGTTTTGGATGTATCATATTTAAAAGTGTTTAAATATAGTTGCTTTCAAAATCATTAAAAAACAAGATTTTAGGCCTATTGTATATTGTATATGGTATTGAAAGCGGGAGAATGGTCAACTTGATTTTGCCATTATGCCGTAATTCAGCATTACAGATATTTTTACTGCACTATATAATAAATTACATGCTACTGGTCTTTAACTATAATTGAATTAGCAGCTGTATTTCAAAGGTTAAGCGTACATAAGTATTTACCAGTATTTGCCACTTTATACCGGTATATACCGGTATTTACCAGTATATGCCAGTGTCATGGTATTTTCTATATAAAGGTGACATTTTCCGAACCCTGGTATGTATGTACAAATTAATACTATAGTGCGATTGTATGACAGTTTCGGATATTTAATTAAACCTTAACTTAAACTCTACAGCTTGGTACTCTTATTTGTGAATGAGTATATTTTTAATTGATAATAAATATAGTTGACAATGAAAATAACAAAAAATACTTTCGCCTCTGATACAATTTTACTTAGGTACTTATTGTAACCGGATTCAGCTGCGATCCGAATTACATTTGGTATCGATCTATGTGACTCCCAATAGTTCTAAACCCCGAAGTACCTAACTACAAATCTGGGTCAAAAGCTACATTAATATTAGGTACATCTAAATCTTATGCCCCGCGGGATGAACAATGAATTATATGCCTACTCAACTGAATAAATAATTATGTGAGATTCGTATATTTGCTGCTTATGACCCATGATTTTAATTATTACTTCAAACACTCATCGTACACTCATACATACGATACAACCTACGACATTGACTTTGACATTTACGGTACATGGCGACATGGCATAACTCATACACGTACGATACAAATCTCATATAAACTGCATGTAAAATATAAGAATACGATGACATGTATTTCAAATTATTATTATTATTACATTTATTTTATCTCTTACGGAAATGATGATGACAACGAAACGGGAACGAACAATGAATTAAACTGTACCGGTTGACCACTGGCGATGCAATCCGTGGCTCCTCACGACTCGGCTACTCAGTTTTTGACCTGGAGACGACTTCTTTTCTCGCTAGCCTTTTCTCACTATTTTACTGTTTGGTAGTTTAGTCTTTTTAAAATAGTTTGAATTGAAAATGACTTCTAAATTTTAAAAATAAATGAAAGGAAAATGAAAATGAAAATAGACGGGCGCCGGAGCTTGGTCGCTCACTTGTTACTCTTTCACTGGCAAATCTCAACTGCTGAACTTTTGAGCTGCTCCCGTCCACTCAACACTACGGGCAAGATGGCTGAACTTCTCTCTGACTAAATCTTTTGTTCTGGTCTTTTCTCGCTCCAAAATATCAAAACGCCAAACCTACATCCCCTTCCCTTCCATTCACATCGCCAGTTCTCCGTCGCCAAACTCATTGTTCCCTCCCCCTTCGTCTCGTATGATCGTCGACGGCAGAGGCATACGCTGTTGACGAATTTCGTTTACAAAATCCCCCGAATCGGTATCTTGCTGTCCCAAGCAAGACGGGACCGGAAGTCCCGGGGAGAAACAGCGCTCTGCCTCGGCCGTCGAAAATCTGACTGTTCTACCAAAATTCGCCAAGACTATACAATTATTAGTTACATAATAATTATTTTAGGAACATTAGTAATGGTATATATAGTAATTCTAGCAAATAATGTTGTATCTCAAAATTAGTGCTTACATCTGCATTGTAACATATTATATTTTGTACCGTAGTTTGTTAGGAAGATCACTTTGATTATAACATATTAAGCAGCCTTATTGTGTAAATACTTAAATTATTCAGTAATATTATCTGAAGACAATCGTATCTTCGTGTAACTTAACCTAATGAAATAGTAATATGTATCCCCCACCAATAATATACTCAAACATATTATGAAAAACCATCACCCGTTCTATGTATTGAAGAAAACTAATCGGAGCCAGCTACGCTTCGGAGAAAGACACTCAGTACCCCAATATCGGAAATGCCCAGTGGAGTGTCCTTCCCCTCCGCTTTTAGATTTGTAAAAAAATCACGTCATTCATGCACACACAAATTCAAATCCCCAATCGGGGCTAAAAGATCCCATGGCAATGAAGTGTTATCTCTGGTAAGAGCTAATTCCTCAATGACATGAAATTTACATAAATATTTTGAAACTTAATAAAAGAAAATCGTTCTAAGTATTACAATCGCTCTTATACCCTGTCATGTCTACATCGTCTAACTATTTTCACCTACGCAGATACATACATCTTAAAATTTTATAAATAACAATAAAAATGCATTTCCTTCATGAGATCACGTTAAGCATTCTAATTATTACCACAAATACAATGTAATATCGTAATAAAAATAATTACTTTGGCATCGATAAATCATTGGCATATAAAATGAGCGCTACGAGATCATTCATAATATTTTTGGTAAATTTTATATGTTGTAACTAGAAAATTAATAATGTATATATTTGGGGGTTTTACATAACGAAAAATTCATAATCTCATATTTCCATTTCGAAATCTCCCTAATCCGATGGAGTAAACTGAGCTTCGCTTTCTCTTGATGGCAGCAAGTTTGAGAAGTCCCGTGGTGGTGGAGTTTTGTACTTAATTCTGTCCATCTCCCTTTGAGCTGAATTCCAGGTTTTATCATCGCGAAGCAAGAATGTATAATCCTTCCTGACTGCGCCGTATTTGCGGGCCTTCTTGCTCGCCGAAGACATTAAAGGTAACTAAACATCTGGAGACTCCTCACCCCCCGACGTGTGCACATAATCAGAATGATTTGTCCTTTGTCGCTTCCGAACGCGCTCCCCAGAACTTTCACCCAAGTATGTGCCAAGTACAGCTCCCGGATGGTTGCCGTCGCTGTCACTATCACGCTCGTCATCCCCTTCCTCATCGGTACCATATGACAAGAAACTGCTTCCATCCTCGGACTCATCTCGGCCATCCCATAACATCGTTGGTCGTATCGGTCCCTTCTTTCTTTTAGGAGTATCAGACGCGCTCGTGGAACCGGACTCATCGCAGTCATCTCCAGAAGGCTCCTCCTCAGTGGACAATCCACTCATGTCAGAAGTGTCATCGGCGTACTGCTCTGAACTTTCCTGACCGCTGCTCTCAGAAATCTCTTCGAAGACCTCAAATGATACAGGAACTGTTGGGCTCTTTGCAGCCGCTCGGGTGTCATCCACTGGAGGATCAATGACTGGTGACATTTGACTTGGAGGCCTCGCCAAATGTAGTACTGGAGACTCTCCTGACTCCTTTATTTCCGGACCTCTCATGCTTTCAACCTCTGATGGCAGACCAAGAATATATTCCACTGCATCCGTGTATGTAGAAATATCCCCCGAATCAATTTCTTGCAGATGGGTGTTGCACGTAATAAACTCCTCTCTATCCGAACCAGAAATAGTGAGCACCTCGTCATTTCCCGACGGATCATTCACTCGCATTGATCCATTTCCCTCAGAATCGGAGTCATCAGAATATATTGAAAAATTTGGATCCAACATAGACAACGATGGAGGGCCCTGTTGTTCATCCTCAGAAATGTATTCATCTGCAATGGTGATGATGACTGGCGCAGATGGTGGTGCTGCTATCCCCTCATCCCCAGAGAAATCAGTCTCGTCGTCATCAACTTCAAATTCAAATTGATGTTGTTCCAGTGCTGGCTCCATTTTGTCGAACGGATTCCTGGTATGTACTGTATATTCTGAAGGCTTGGGCGACTGAAATGGAATAAGACACGCTCCCCAAATTAATTTTTCTGTTACGTTTCAGCCGTTTCCGACCCAGTGATAAATTATCACTCCACCAAATATACATTTTTTAGCTATCTTTAATAGTTATATCAATTTTATGCCTCCATGTGTGTATGTATTATCTCCGCATGATCATAAATGACATGACGCATGCAAACCATGACAAGATACCAATAATTCAAGATATATATATATCTTATCCCCCGAATCTAACTCTTTGTTCATATAATTTTTATCTTCGATACATTCCGCATAGTAATTTTTGTGAATTTTCTTTTCATATTATTTTCAATTTCAATAGTACCAATCAACAGCTAAGTCTATACGACCGGTCAACACTGTAATGTGCTCAAGATTTGGTAATTAAAATATGCGACAAGAGAATAACCCCTAAATTCGAACAAAATTACGTACTTTTGTTCTCTCAGACACGATTCTCCCCCACAGATCCAACCTCCTAAATCCAAAACACATCTGGCTCAGCCCATGGCCAATCGACAAATCCCAACAATTAAAAAGTGACTCCTTAAAATTTTGTTCATTCTTTTCCCTCTCTGTTCAAACGGCTCTGTTGTTGTAACATCACTCTCGTCCTCCTTCAAAGTTTTATCGGACTCATCTTCTTCCTCCGTATCTAGAATGTTATCGATGTCTCCCGTATACACATCATTTTCAGCTTCATCCTCATGGATGTCTTCGAAGTAAATTCCTTCTTCAGGATGAGACATTCTAGCACTATATCAATTAGACGTACCTTCACCAATAAGTTTCATTAAACTATCCTCCCCATCCGCAATCTTTCCCACGTCACATACACAAACTATGCCTTCAAGGAAAGTAATTTAGTACCCCAATATCGAGAATACCCAAGGAATTACCCTCCCATCCGGCCTTTAGATTTATAACAAATCACGTCAATTATTTTCACGAATCATTTTTATGTATTTTCATATTTTTCTTTATGACTCAGTCAAATTGTTACATACCGAAGCTCCCTATTTCTTTTATACCGAAGCTCCCTATTTGTTTCATGCCGAAGCTCCCTATTTCTTTCATACCGAAGCTCCCTATTTGTTTCATGCCGTAGCTCCCTATTTCTTTCATACCGAAGCTCCCTATTTGTTTCATGCCGAAGCTCCCTATTTCTTTCATACCGAAGCTCCCTATTTCTTTCATACCGAAGCTCCCTATTTGTTTCATGCCGAAGCTCCCTATTTCTTTCATACCGAAGCTCCCTATTTCTTTCATACCGAAGCTCCCTATTCTTTCTATTCTCATACTACCCGTTCAAGGAAGATGCCCTACGATAACTCACTATAAAGAAATCCCTGAACATCCCCCCATCCCATTACAAACGCTCTAAGCTCACCAATTTTTAACATAATCATTTCGTTGTTATTAGGATCATAATACACGTCCGTTGGCCTCTGTTTAACATAATCATAATGTAAAGACCTTTCATGCATAAATTATGTAAATGTATTTTAACTCCATTTGCTTCTTTCAATGTCAAGACTCTCATCCATAATAGGCCACATACTTTGTATGAAATATGCTCGAGAATACTCACTGGATTTATCTGAAAAGTTTTCTTATACTTATTCTCGCCCTAGCAGTTATTAGCATAATCCTCAGTCAGGCTTTCCAAAATTAGTTTTGTATCAGGGTCATTCCACTGTGCTGACTTTGAATCAGCCACAGCCTTCTTTGTTTCCCTACAAGCCATGACACACTTCCAATCCCTCTGCTGATCTTTCATATTCAGATTTTTATTGTAATGCTCTGCATGATAGGCGGTGGAAGCTCATCAGCACTTGGAGGACAACTAAGACAATCCGTCATCTGATTTTCTTCCCTGGGACATACATAATTTTAATATTTTATGCTCCTAATTTCAGACTTCACCTTACCAAACGACCTGTGACTTCAGGAGTTCGCAGTGAAAAACACCAACGCATTGTGGTCAATATAGATCTCAAAGGATCTATCCTGTATAAAATGATGGCTTTTCTGACAACCGTACACTATAGCATAACATGCCACCGCTACTCCGTCGGTGACAACGCGTTTGAAATGAACGTGATAGGCTGCCTCATTCCTTTAACATTCTGAATGAGTACCGCAGCTATAGTTCCATATGAAGCATCCGTCCACCTCTCAAGTTGTGCTGACGGATCGAGATATGCTAATGCCGGAACTGTAGATAGCAACTTTCATTTTCTGCACTGCCTCCTTACACAAATCATTAAAATGAAAAGGAACATCCTTCATTAGAAGCTCATACAATGGTATTGCTAATTAAGCATAACCAAAAATTAATCTACAAAAACAAAACCGACTGAGTCCCAACCACCGTCTAATTTGCTTTACATTTTGGGAATCTGAAAGCTTCACCATCGTCGTCACACTATCTGGATCTATGCTAACTCCCGCTGTGCTAATTCAATGTTTCTAGAATACCAAGCTCGAAAAACCAATAAAACATTTCTTTGGTTTCAATTTTTAATCCGAGCACAGACACAAATCCAGAGAATTTTCACCAGCCTCTCTAACGAATCTCACCATTACTTAATGTGAAACAATGTGTACATAAGCCTGTGGCATCACCAAGAATTAATTATTAAATTTTGAAAATAATTCAAATAGAAGAATAATAAATTAAGTGTTATGATTCAGTGTACCAACGTCTATGAGAAATCGAACAAATTGATGAATAACTTGTAGGTATTTGTCGAACCCCACAGATATCTTCTATAAATTGAAAAACAGCAAAGTAAATAATTATTATTTCTTTAAAAAAAATTCAAATGGCATATATTCAGCTCCTTTCTCAATATACCATAAGTATGCGGCAATTAGAATTCATGGGCTACCACTATATTCATCAATTTTGTTAAAAATTCAAACTAATGATTCGTATTTGGAATTATTTCTTCGCTGTATTTACCTACCGTTAAGTATACTATTCGTTTATTAGTACATATACAAACCCAGTCAAGTACCAAGCGGCTAGGGCAAATACTACAAAGGAAATGGTTACGATGTCCTCGATTAGTTTGTAAAAATGTTCGGTGTTGAATTTAGTTAGGTATATTAATACCAAAAATAAACTAAACAGGAACCACTTCATCAGTTCGAAGAACAAAAATTCAAAGGTAAGTTAATCCTCAGATAAGTATTCCACATTTGAAAAAAAAATTATTTGTATAACTAGCATTTGATTCCCAATTCACTACTTGTTACTTAAGAGTGACTGACCAACGCATGTATGATCCAACTTTACCCGATAACTACATTAACTTTGCGTAATTATTGAAATAAGAAAAGAATGAAAGGCACACAGAGTATAAAATTCAACATTCAATGCCCACAAATGAAGAGAACGACGATGACAATGACCATGACCATGACCACTTAACTCAATGCCGACATATACTTAGGTATTAAAATATTATTGTAGTTAAACATTCTAAGTAATATTTGGATTATGGGTAGGTGTAAGTCAAAATGGTGAGTGACTGCGCTTTGCTGTGATGGTAGGTTCTCACACAACTGAACCACTCATGCGGCGCTATGGCCTACCTAAATTAATGAAAATCCTGCCTAACTACATTAATGTAAATATCAAGTTTATTTTAATAATATTTATGTATGTACCATTTAGTTCGGCTAATCCCCCGAAGAAACAAATGAAACGATGTGGCAACTGAGGCTAAATAATCACGGTTCCTGGCTCTTGATACTGCCTAATTAAATGATTCCGATGAGCCTCTTGAAATCCCAGCTACTATCCCTGCTAACGTCCGTGAACTGCTATACTGGATAAATATGCACCGTGTAAAAAAATAAAATGAAAAAAATGAAATTAGAATTTTGGAGTTATGCCCCAGTTCCATTACTTCATAAAATGCATCCAGTTCAACCTATTCTCTCAATTTCCACTCCTATTTTCCTTTACTACCTCTCTGTTCCCTACTGTAAAATATTCATCATGATGTCACCTGCATATACATATGGATCCATGCATTCACTACCTAAAACTTTTCCGTACCGTAAACCTCCGTATTATATGTCACTAAAAACTCCATACTTCAAAAATCAACTCCTAAAATCGTCAAAAACTATTCAAAATTGTTCAAACTCTTACTTGAACACTAACTCAAAACATCAAAACTCTTCAAAACTATTACTCGAACTCTTACTCGAATTAAACTTCAAATCTAGCACACAAATCAAAACTAAAAACTCTTCAAAATTATGAACATCATCCAACAGAATGAAATGCTACATAATACTATCATCAACACTCAAAAACTCGTCCTAAACGTCAAACTTCCTAAAAACACACCTTCGAAATTTTTCAAAATCTGCGCAAAATCTTTTCAAAATTTCCAACTATTTCTGGAGCCACAGAGATCGAAAACCCGCACCTGTTTGTAACCGGATTCAGCTGCGATCCGAATTACATTTGGTATCGATCTATGTGACTCCCAATAGTTCTAAACCCCGAAGTACCTAACTACAAATCTGGGTCAAAAGCTACATTAATATTAGGTACATCTAAATCTTATGCCCCGCGGGATGAACAATGAATTATATGCCTACTCAACTGAATAAATAATTATGTGAGATTCGTATATTTGCTGCTTATGACCCATGATTTTAATTATTACTTCAAACACTCATCGTACACTCATACATACGATACAACCTACGACATTGACTTTGACATTTACGGTACATGGCGACATGGCATAACTCATACACGTACGATACAAATCTCATATAAACTGCATGTAAAATATAAGAATACGATGACATGTATTTCAAATTATTATTATTATTACATTTATTTTATCTCTTACGGAAATGATGATGACAACGAAACGGGAACGAACAATGAATTAAACTGTACCGGTTGACCACTGGCGATGCAATCCGTGGCTCCTCACGACTCGGCTACTCAGTTTTTGACCTGGAGACGACTTCTTTTCTCGCTAGCCTTTTCTCACTATTTTACTGTTTGGTAGTTTAGTCTTTTTAAAATAGTTTGAATTGAAAATGACTTCTAAATTTTAAAAATAAATGAAAGGAAAATGAAAATGAAAATAGACGGGCGCCGGAGCTTGGTCGCTCACTTGTTACTCTTTCACTGGCAAATCTCAACTGCTGAACTTTTGAGCTGCTCCCGTCCACTCAACACTACGGGCAAGATGGCTGAACTTCTCTCTGACTAAATCTTTTGTTCTGGTCTTTTCTCGCTCCAAAATATCAAAACGCCAAACCTACATCCCCTTCCCTTCCATTCACATCGCCAGTTCTCCGTCGCCAAACTCATTGTTCCCTCCCCCTTCGTCTCGTATGATCGTCGACGGCAGAGGCATACGCTGTTGACGAATTTCGTTACTACTATTTCGAATTACTTACTAATTGTAAGTGTGCAAGTACAATTTTAGTAAAGAATAATATAAGTTTTACATTTTGCTTTTGTATTCATTGGCCCCAGTTAATGTATAGGGATATATACCCATACTATTTTGAATAATACCTACATGAAAATTTTAGTTGGGATTTGGGAGGGAAATAATTAGCTTATATTTTTCTAAGCGTGTATATATATGCAGGGTAGACTAAATACAAACACGACCTTAAGGAGGGATTATAGTCCCTATATCATTTATTGGCCCAACACAATTTTTATCAAATGTCAGAAGATAACGATACGTTATTGGAGTTTGTGTAAATACCTTCACTTTTATCAGTTTTATCTCTTCTTCAACTTCATTACCATTTTCAAAAGCAAAATTATACAGTACTCCTGGGTTGACAGTTTTGATATTTCATGCCTTATGGCTTGTAAGTATTTTGAGTTCAACGGCTAGACTCGGACTCGAGTTATTGTTATTAAGTTTTGAAAAATTAGGTTAATTAAAAACCCGGTTTCAGTAAATTCTTTTTGAAAAAATTGAAAATTTTCGAATTTTCAAAAATCCAGAAATTACTTTTTAGATAATGTTTTAGAGATTACAAAACTTCAAATTTGATGAAAATCGGATGAAAATTGTAGGATCTACAGGGTTGCAAAAAATCAAAAATTCGAATTTTTTAAACTTTGGCGGGCAACTGTGCGCAAATCTTTGACATGCGACAAAAATGATTAAGTGCACGTTTAACAGTTGCGGTATACACGTCTAACGCGCATAAACTTGAGTTAAAAGTCGTCGCACATGTGTTGACCCTTCCTTGTCAGTACAGAGTACAGAACTCTAAGAGATGTAATGGTTGTGAAGGAGGAAGGAATGAGCGTTGAACGACTGGTTCCGAGCGGAATACAAAGCAGGGCCAGGACGACAGCAGACAGGATTAAGGAAGACAGAAGATGGGGGGGGGGAGGGGAAATGGAGGGAAGAGAAATGGTGAGGGAGACAGGGAGATGGATGACTAGATAAAAGGAGAATTAACTTTGGGAGAAAGCAATGGGGAAAAATCATTTAGAGCTTGATTCTGTATTTAAACTCACTCACAAGGGAATGGTTTTACATCGTACGCGCCGATTTCAAAAAGTCATATCTACAAAAATAAGGCTACTTTTAAATAGTTGGGATCCAAAGTAACTCGATTGCATTTTGCTTTGTTTGGTCACAGTAGCCCGCCAAAGTTTAAAAAAATTCAAATTTAAATATTTTGGCGCCCTGTAACTTCTACAGTTCTTATCCGATTTTGACGAAATTTGATTTTTTTGAACGTTTAGACTCTTTTTCAAAAAGTAATTTCAGGATTTTTCAAAATTCGAAAATTTTCATTTTTTCGGCAAATTTTTGAAAAAACATTATTTTTAGGGCCTAAATTTATAGACAAAAGTAGGCATTAAAAACAATGTTTTTTCAAAAATTTGCCGAAAAAATGAAAATTTTCGAATTTTGAAAAATCCTGAAATTACTTTTTGAAAAAGAGTCTAAACGTTCAAAAAAATCAAATTTCGTCAAAATCGGATAAGAACTGTAGAAGTTACAGGGCGCCAAAATATTTAAATTTGAATTTTTTTAAACTTTGGCGGGCTACTGTGACCAAACAAAGCAAAATGCAATCGAGTTACTTTGGATCCCAACTATTTAAAAGTAGCCTTATTTTTGTAGATATGACTTTTTGAAATCGGCGCGTACCATGTAAAACCATTCCCTTGTCAGTGGATGTTATACATGATTTGTTCCGTTCATGTTCTTCACGTGCCCGCCTCCCTTCCTCCTTCACCACGTCCAAAGCCCCCGGTTCCGGAGCCACTCCATCCGCAGACAATGCTCCACCAGGAGTGTGGAGGTTGTTGGATGTATCCTGTGGCAGTAGACGGAGCTCGTAGCAAAACTTGGAGTGTTCAACAAGGAGAAAGCGGAGAAAGTATACGTAAGTGGGGAACTAAGAGAAAAGTGGGGGAAGGAGAAAAATCGGAAAATGAGAGAAAGTGGAGTGAGTCTCAAGTCAGAATCTATTTCACGTACTCTTTCCAACTCATGTGCCTTCTCCTCCACGGCTTATTATGTCCTCTCATCCGCTCCCGTTCCGCGTCTTCTTTCTGCTGCGGTGTATCGGGAGTGTAGTGGTGAGCCACGAGTGTGGTCCCACGGTGTGGTGGTCTGTCTCTGTGGCGTGCGATGTGGTCCCGGCGAACGTGTGTCTTTCCTCAACAGCTTTCACTACAGGCTCAAGTACAGGCAGAATGATGGGATCCATAGAATCGCGGATGGTGAACAAGTTTGCTTGCTCTCTCTCTCTCATTGCCTCCTTCCCACATCCCACATCTCCTCGCCCCAACTCACAGGACATGTGAAACTGAATTGAAGATCTCCTGGTGGCGCGCAAGCCCTTTCTATGGGAGTCCCGGTGCCAGCTGCCAATTTCCAATCCATCGCATTCCAATTTCCTTTGTCTGTGCAGAGTCATTACAGCCCCTCATACGGAGACAGCTCTTCCCACATCCACACAAGTCACCCGCTATTTTCTGTTTACTTAATCTCCTTCACATTTTTAATTCACTCTCCAATAAACGCAGGACCTCCGTCGTCATGTGTCCCTATCTGCATGCCTACACGTTGCTGTGGACCGAAATTGTTTTAACTAAGTCCCCATTTCCCCAGAAGATTTCAATGTAATAAATATTTAATATTTCTCACTCTTCATTTGCAGGTACTTTGTAGATGGAAATGGAAAATGGAAGTAGGAATGTAGTCCTGTCCAGGGCCGGATAATGCGGCCAGCGCAGGCAGCCCCCGCTGCTTGAATTTTCTCAAAACATGTAAATGGAACATTTTTCCTTTTCAAAAATATGTAAAAAGAATATTGAGACTTTTCAAAAACATGCAAAATAAAAAGTTTTGTACATTTCAAAAACATGGAAATAAAACATTTTCCACTTTTCTCGCAACATGTAAATAGAACATTGAGCACTTTTCTGAGACAAGTAAATCGAACATTTTTCACTTTTATAAAACATGTAAATACAGCGTTTTGCTTTACCAAAGAAAACCATCAATAAAATCAAAATGGTGGTGTTTGTATGGAAACAATTTGCTGCCTAAAAGTAATTTCTTCGTCCGGCTCTGTAGGAGATACAGCCACTATTTCCTTGGCTCTGCTCTGGCTTTGTGGTTTTAGAGGAGCAGATAGGACACGAAAATCATTCGTCATACAACCCAAACTGAAGGAATCGGAAAAAAGCAAGCGAGGAAAGTCAGAGGCGTGGAGTTCAATTCACGCAAGTGAAGCTCTATTAATTCTATTTCCCTAACCAAACGGAACCTTTTATTTCCAAAATTTTCTGTGCTCCATGCCAAATGAAATGAAGCTCTAATTAAACCGGCTTGGCTGGTCAGTGGTACAACTACTGAACTGCTACGTCGGGGAGTCTGCCCCCACATGGATTGTGGTTCAAATACAGATAGGACTTGGGAGCAGTCGGAGTGGATCATTTTGGGGTGGGGAGTTGTGTAAGTGGAGAGGTATGTACATGTGCTCATCCTTTGTCTTCATGGCACGAGACAGAGGTAGGTGTATATTTAAAGCAGAGATAAACTTTGCAGCCTTTCCATGTGCTACAAGGCTACAACATACGCATCTTCCTATTTCCAAGACTGTTCGGCCGGTTCTCCTGCAGGTGGTCTCTCTCGTTCCGCTCTCTCATATAGTGCAGGGGTCAGATGGGTGTGTGGTGGCTGATGACTTCTAGTCGGGGACAAGTACTCTCAGGTTATTAGGATAATTCAGTCCACCAGCTTTCTCCGCAAGGGAAAAATGTAGTATACATGCAGTGATGCAGGATAAATATATTACCGTAAGGAGTACGTCATACCATAGTGTTCTCAAGAATCATATACATCCGTACAATAATATAGGTGGCATAAAGGGATTGGGCAGTTTAATAAAGGTACACAGCAGTATAAGAGTCGGGCAGTTTAAGCAGTTTAGTCTGAAATGGAGTTTGACGTTTTCCGTTTGGGTTGATGGGCAGTATAGGCATTATAAGCAAAAAAATAGATTTGTGGCTGTTATCTGTTGTTTTGCATACTTTTCATATTATAATTGCATTCAGATTTCTCATATTCATAGAATAGATTGTACTTATCATGTCTGTTGGCATTTGTCCTCACTAGTCAGTCCAGTTAAGCAACTGCCAACGACAGCATGGCTTCCCAACGTGATAAAGGTACCCTGACAGTTCTGAAAAGTAAATCAATGTGGAGATTAATTATGAAGGTAATATGCTACAAGGAGCAGCGATAACGTTTTCAATTATAACGCAATCAACCCGTCGCTATTGAACCCTGGAAACTTTTCAAAATAAGTTCTTCGCCGCCTACGTCGTAACTTTTAATTTTACTGAATGGAAGGAATCGACGTGTACATGCCCACATTTTCTCAAAAAATAAACCTGTAAACAAGAATTTGGGTTAGCTGTAATGCATAGTTTGACTGGGTTTCCTCTCGCTGCAAAAGTTGTTAAAATCACCGTACCATTACCAAAGCGTGGGAAACCAAAACAAATTGCTCGACAACCCCTGAATAAGCAATAGGGTTATTTTATTTTTAAAACATTACTTATGATTTCTCGCACTATCACATTATTTTAATACGATTGTAAATTTGAAAACTGTGTGAAAAAAAAGATTAAATAGCAGTATAACGGGCAGTTTCCTGTGCTAGACTGCCACACCACCAAACTGCCACGTAATCCATTTTTTGATTATACTGCTGCTTAACTGATCAAAACTGCGAGATCTATTGCAGCCTAATATCGGTGCCGAGTGCCGACATATCCTACTAAGGATGAAAGGCAATACCGTACAATTAGTAATAATAATAATAATAATAACAAATGAAGCTCTAATTAGTGCTTTACATGTGTTATAAATTTCTAGCCTAATTATTTAGTTATTGTAAGAAAAATCTCTTACAAGTAAGTACCTATTTACCTAATTATAAATGTTTTGCTTTGTGACTACAAATGAAGCCCGATTAAAAATCAAAATTAGAAAGTAAAAATTCACTGTAGAATCAAATTAAGGGCGTTTAAATTTAATTTATTCTCAAAAAAGCATAATTTAAGCTGTGTGTAGGTCATTTGGAAAGGTTTTTGCTATTTCAAGATTTTTCTGAAAAATGAGAAAAGTCCATAGGGGGGACCATCAGTTCACTTTTTTTTAACATGGGCAATGCCATAAGGAATTTTTGAAATTTTGAATCCGGCGTTTTTCAATAATTTCAAAAATTTATTCTGGGAAGCAATCCAAAGATGCACTCGAATGATCTTCATATCAGGGCTTAGGGAGGGCTAGAGAAACCACTTTGACTAACTTTGTGCAAATCTCGAGGAAATATCCTAACAATAAGTGGTTTGCTTGATCCATTGAAAAAAAGTGCCCCATTTGTATCCCATTGAATGTTGAAACTTTGAAATCTTTCCTTTCCTTAATTTCATCTGTTAATTGCTCCACTGTTGACTCCAACTGGAACAAAACCCCCGTGTCCCTCGTGTTGCGTATGATATTAGATCTTATGCAATCGGCAATCTGCAGATTAAATCCAACTTTTGGGCTTTTAAAATGTAGCCAATTTACCCAGAGCCGGATAATGCGGCCAGCGCAGGCAGCCCCCACTGCCTTTGGATTTTATTTTCAACAACAGAAAACATGTAAATGTTGGAGCATTTTGACTTTTTAAAAACATGCAAATAAAAACATTTTGCACTTTTCAATAACATTTAAATAAAATATTTTACAATTTTTTAAAACACGTAAATAGAGCATTTTGCAATTTTGTAAAACATGTAAATAGAACATTTTGCAATTTTGTAAAATATGTAAATAGAACATTTTGCAATTTTGTAAAACATGTAAATAGAGCAT
This sequence comes from Dicyrtomina minuta, assembly GCA_949802685.1. Taxonomy (NCBI): domain Eukaryota; kingdom Metazoa; phylum Arthropoda; class Collembola; order Symphypleona; family Dicyrtomidae; genus Dicyrtomina; species Dicyrtomina minuta. The sequence continues at coordinate 72,927,534 of OX461811.1, forward strand.
TTTGCAATTTTGTAAAAAATTTAAATAGAACATTTTGGAATTTAAAAAAAAATGTAAATAAAGCATTTTGCAATATTGTAAAACATGTAAATAGAACATTTTGCAATTTTGTAAAACATGTAAATAGAACATTTTTCACTTTTCTTAAACATTTAAATATAAAATTTTGATTTGCAAAACAAATTACTGCCTAGTTGCAATTTTTTAGTCCGGCCCTGAATATACCACAAAATACTAAGATAGGTAAAATGTGCTATCTACCACGATCCAGTATCCAGGCCCTTAATAAAAAGAAATAATTTTATTTATATATTTTTGTATTTCCCCGCCGTTCAGTTTCGGTTCCTTTTAATTTTATTCCACAGAATTATTGAAGCCGAAATATAGAAAGACACACATTACACATCTTACATTAAAAATATCTGTAAAAATCCTTCAAACATTTTTTTTTGTTTAGACTGCGACCGATGCCGACACATATTATACTATGTAGCACATAGGGATTCGTTACTTATGCATGAAGTGAAATTACTAATGTGCGGGGATGGAGTAGCTGACTGTGCTGCGGTGTTATTAAAGCGGGAGCTTTAATGGAGCAGCCGGGAGCCGGGGCTGGAGACGAGGCCGTGGCCGGGACGGAGAGGTTGGACTTTTAGTCAGAAATGTTAAAAGTTTTTTTTTCTTACTTTTCTTCTTGAATCAGAAACAGCACCACTCAACACCTCAGAGAGAGATCCATCCGCCGTCCGTCTCTCTCCTATGTACCTCCTAAGGACTACTCAATTGAAAGAGTAGAAACGGTGGAAAAAATGCATTAAGATAGTTTTTAAGATTATAACATAAGATACAGATATCATATAAGATATCCAGTGAGATGGATTTCATCTTTTTTCCATCTCCATCATGGCCACTTCTATATTTCAATTTCAATTTCTACTTCCACCTTCTTTCTTTCTTTCATTCTGTAGCCTGGCCTTTTAAACTCTCTGATGAATCGAATCTAGAAGAATCTGTACACAGCTTGTGTGAGTAAAGTAAAGTGAATCTGTAAAAGTGTGTAATAATGCATAGAGGGCTTGAGACAGAAAAAAATTGGGAAAGTGAACGAACGAACGAACGAACGGAATCTTGTGTAAATTAATAAAACTTTTAAAAGTATAACTCTCGCTATATATGGCTATACTTGGTATTTAAGTGTATAAAAAATAGTGTAAAAGGATATTTCAATTTTCAATTTTGAATGACGAAAAAAAAAAACAAAAATAAAAATACAAACACAAAAATACAAATAAGAGATTTTAATCAGTTCCCATTTTTTAGCTGCAGTCCAATTCCAGTCCAGTCCAGTCCATTAATCCATTTCAATAATAGGAAACCAAGAAGAAATTTTAATAATAAATAAATAGGTGTATACCAATATATGTACCGTGTTCCCTTGCTTGGTTGGAATTGAATAGTTGAGTAGCTCAGTGCATTACAATTAAAATAGCCTAATGTCAGTCCATTCAATACTCAATACAAATGGACAAATGGAGGAAGGGAAGAAGCTGCGTGATGAGAGAGGTGTTCAGTGGCGGTCCCATTTATGGCAAAAAAGTAATACAGAGTTATTACTTGTCTTGAGTACATCGGTGTTCGGGCTACTTAAGATATCTACCAAAATTACCAGGACCAGGACCAGGGTACGGCTAAGTACACTCACGTCATAATAATAGTTTTGGTTTTTAGCATTCTAATTCCACACGGGTAGAGTGCTTTCCCCTACGGACGTATTGAGAGAGAGAGACTGCTCATGAGGAATGTATTAGGTTTACTACTATAGGTATTCCTTAAGGAAGGTTCAAAATAACCCATTTACTTTTTCATTTAGCTAAAATTAAAATGTCATATATGTACAAGTAAATTATATAATGTAGAAAAATTCACTCATCACCAAATTAGGGATTATTAGAATATTCTGCACTTGTAAAGAGCTTGTAACTGAAAAAAATTAAACTTTTAACAAACATGTAAATAGAACATTTTGGACTTTTAAAATACTTGTAATTAAAACACTATTTCCGCTTTACAAACACATGTAATTAAATCGCTGTGTACTTTTCAAAAACAACTAAAATTAGAACATTTGGCACTTACAAAAAACATGTACCTAATGAAAAAATTTTCACTTGTGAAAAACGTGTAGTTACAACATTTTGAATTTTTCAAAAACTTGTAATAAAAACAGTTTGCACCTTTTAAAAACGTGTAATTAAAACATTTTTGCACTTTTCAAAAACATATTATTAGAATATTTTGTGCATTTCAAAAATTCGTAGTTAGACCATTTTGCACTTTTAAAAAATGTGTAATTACAACTTTTCAAAAATTCCTAGTTAAAACATTTTACACTTTTTACACAAAAACGCGTAACTAAAAAACCTTGTACATTTATAAAATCATCGAACTACTACATTTTTCACAATTCAAAAACTCACATAGATAACACTTTTCCCATTTATTTGATTGAATTTTTTTGAAACTGCTCATTTTGATTGAAGTGTAAATTAGGAATATAGGTCATTTTGATTCTTCACTGACAATTTCTTATGCACAATATAGTGCATTCATACAATGCCTATAGCCTATGGGTACCTTGGCATTGGCTTTAACTTTAGCTTTGGGAATTTTTTACTTATCCATGGTGCTTATAATATCAGTGGACCCTTGATGGATAAAAGCCGAAAGATCTCTCGAGTCTTAAAATATAAATTCAAACAGACCTATGTACATAATATGATGATGCACTTACATAGATATCGACATCCAGATCCAGAGAATCCACATGGACAGTGGGTCAACAGCAGCTTGGTGCCGGTGCGTAAATGTATCCATGAGCCTCATATTCCTCTTTACAGATCCCAAATTCAGAGGCAGGGGAAGATGAGCGGACCTTGACTAGGAGACCAGGACCACCCTTATAAGGCGGAGAAGCTTTTAACATCTTTTCAAACATGCACTTAGTAAAGTAAAGAGTACGGTACACAAATTAACATGAGAGAATAACGTACAGGGAGGAAAAGTTTCATCCTTTTGATTCCAGATATGCATCTACATCTTTTCCTATGCATTTTATATAAGACGTCAGCATTACTATTAGTAGTGTATCTTCATTGCATTAGCATTAGTAGTGAATGAAGCACTAGAATTTGGAATAGTCTGCAGTAGGAGCTTCCAGGCACTAGAAGCATTAGGTGCATTACATCATTACATCCCTTATTCCCTTGTGGGTTGAGAGGATTAAGAATACAAATACAAAGTATCTACAAATAGGATCGTCACTTATGAGAGTGTCAAGTTTTAGTTCTCAACAGCAACCAGTCCAGTCAAGGGATCGTCCACAAATGGCGTCATCAGTACGGTTGACGGTCAATGGGTCTAACTGGCTACGGATAATAAGTAATATCGCCTGAGAAGAATCAAAATGACCCATATCTATTTTTAACTAAATACGAAATGTACTATCTACAAACTTTACACTTTTCAAAAACGTGTAATTAGAACATTTGACACTTTTCAAAAACGTGTAATAAGAACAGTTTACACTTTTTTTAAAAACGTGTAGTTAGAACATTTTACAATTTTCAAACACGTGCAATTAGAACATTTTACACTTTTCAAAAAAGTGTAATTACAAAATTTGATACTTTTTAAAAACGTGTAGTTAGAACATTTTTCACTTTTTTAAACGTGTAATTAGAACAGTTTACACTTTTCAAAAATGTGTAATTAGAACAGTTTACACTTTTTTTTAAAACGTGTAGTTAGAAAATTTTACACTTTTCAAAAACGTGTAATTAGAACAGTTTACACTTTTTTAAAACGTGTAGTTAGAACATTTTACACTTTTTAAAAACGTGCAATTAGAACAATTTACACTTTTCAAAAATGTGTAATTACAAAATTCTATGCTTTTTAAAAACGTGTGAATACAACATATTGCACTTTCTAAAAACTCGTAATTTAACATTTTACGCATCCAATTAAATTAGTGATTTTTATTAAGTAACTCATTTTAATTCTAGCATAAATTGGATATGGGACATTCTTTCACTTTCAAAATATGTAGATTCCAATCATTAATTTTGAACTTTCAAAAAGCCACATATTATATTTAGGCATTTTGCAGATTCAAAACTATTTAAATAGAGTAGCTCGCATTTACAATATATTTGTTTTAAGATTGAGTGGAAATAATCAGTTTTTTCCTTCTTATTTATTTATTCTGCATTTCTTAAGGAATGAAAATGGGCTAATTTACATTATTTGTAGTTCCTCTGAATTCTGAATAGAATTTAATTTTTGAAAGATCTCTTTTGAAGGATTTGGGCTTTTAAAAAACAATTTTCAACAAAAATATTAAAAACTTCCAAAATTATGAGTAACGCCTTCAACTTTGTATCAACTAACAAAAAATTACTATACATAGCTATGAAGTATATGAAGACATGTTAAGAAGCTCGGTCAAATAAAGTGGCTTGAACAAAATCAGTTACTATATGCCGTATAAAGTTTCCCAATTATCCCTATAATTAGTATAGTACAAGTATTAAATTCGTCTACAGATTTTAAAAGTCAAGTGGTAGCTACCTACATAACTCTTGACAAAAATTATGATCTCATAATTTTGGCGACATTGGTAAGTCCATTGGGATACGAATAAATCTACTTACTACTACTGATTTTTCTCCTACTTATAGTAGATATGTCTATATGTATATTTATATAACCATTCTTATATTAAGGTGTCGTCTATCAAACCCAACGGCGCCGTTCGTTGTGACTTCAACTCCCAGTCCGTAACCATGATTCGTCGCTCTGTCTTTCTTTTTGGTTCTGCTGGCGAAATAAAAAAAAATCTTAACATATTTGATGCATGTACAAATGGAAGATCAGAGGACTTTGGACTTTTAGAGGACTATACGACCGACCACGCCACTACCACTAGCTGATATAGCTACCGTTCCTTTGCAGTTGTAGCACATATAGTGCTGTCTCATGTTCGAAATATAAAAAAGTGTCTTGGATGGATCTTGGAAATTCGAATTCGAATTTGAATTCATAGAGTAGAGAGAGGCGGGAGCTGTGCCTGTGTGAGGCTGAGTGAGACGGAAATCTAATCAAATCTCTGATCTCCTTTCATCTCTTTTGTCGTAGTCGTACAGCAGTAATGCAGAGAAGTCTCCTCGTCCTCGTCTACTATATGTAGCATTTCCATCTGTTTTATCTGGACTGCCTTCCCTCTCTCACTCTCGCTCTGTCTACTTTTACTTAAGTAACTATGCCTTTCTTTTGTGCAGCCCATCCATAGTCTACTGCAGAGTGACAGAACGGTACGGTTTAGTTGAGTCTACTACATTACATACATCAAAGTGGCTTGGCCTGAAAGGAGTGTATGGCTTAACTTTTCATTTTCTCTGTACGATAAACTTGTTATTGTCTTGTACATTATCCACAAAGCAAGCTGACATATTGACATACTAAACTTCATTTACTACCTCTCACAACTCAATTCTCAACTGCGACTAATGCAGCAACGAAAACGAAAGACGAAAGACGACGACGATGACGTCAAAGACGAAGCTAAAAATCTTGAGCATAAGCTCAACTGCGTCTGAGTCTGAACTGGACTTTTATTTCTATATCGCCTGTGAAGAACCACAATGTCCCATATCCATTTTTAGTTTGAAACAAAATGCACTATCTACAGAAAAAATTAAAATAACATTCTCATGAAAGCATGTAAATAGAATATTTTGCACTTTTGAAAAACACTTAAATAGAGCATTTTGCACTTTTCAAAAACATGTAAATAGAACATTTGACATTTTTCAAAAACATGTAAATAGGGCAATTTACACTTTCTCAAAAACATGTAAATATAATATTTTGCACTTTTAAAAAACGTAAATATAACATTTTGACCTTATTAAAAATATGCAAATAGAAAAATTTGCTAATTTTAAAAACTAGTGATTAACATACTTAGTTACTGTATTTCTTTTGACATAGCTCATTTTAATTCTAGCATAAATTCGAAATGGGTAATTTTGGTTCTTCGTAGGCGTAGGCGATATGCTTGACATCTACCAAAAATCTTGCCTCGTATATTTTAACTTTACTTTCCGTTTCTGCTTGTCTGTTTTTACTTTACTTTCCTTCCCTTTGACGGAGAATTAGGATTGGAAATTGCATTCTATTAGATTTACATTTTGTCCGAAAATTCTCATGCGTTTTATGCATAGTAGACGTTTTTGCTTTTAACTTGTCAAATATAAGATGCTGTCAACAAAGATTACTGTACTGACGGACACACAAAGTCACAAAGGAAAACTGTGCAGAATGCGCGGCCATTTGTATTCTTTGTGAATCATTTCTTTGGTGTTGGTGGTGGACGACACAAATTATCAGTATTTTTTGTAGATGTTTTTTTCGCAAAAAAATATTATGCATTATGTATACATTCAGTCTTTACCACAAATCTATTTTAGTTTGGATTTTGAGCAGTGTAAAATATTGCATTATTTTAAAAAATTATTTTTGTCTTATAAAAATCCATCCTTTCAGAAATTCTTAGGTTCACAATTTAATGTTTTTTTTTGTGAACTATCTCTGACATTTTAAAAGCGCAACTTTTAAACAAAGTAGAACGTGCCAAATAGTAATGTTAACTGGACTTTTTTGAAGACAGAAAAATATGCTCATGTCAGTCCATTGGACCTTTTTAATTAAGCGTGCAAAAACCAAGTTGGAATATCTTACTATGCAGGGCCGGAAAATTTGGTCAGAGCAGGCAGCCCCCGCTGCTTGAATTTTCAAAAAAAATCATGTAAATGGAACATTTTGCAGTGTTCAAAAATATGTAAAAAGAATATTTTGACCTTTCAAAAACATGCAAATTAAAGTTTTTGTGCATTTCAAAAACATGAAAATAAAACATTTTTCACTTTTCTCAAAACATGTAAATAGTACATTTTGCACTTTTCTGAATCAAGTAAATCGAACATTTTGAACTTTTCTAAAACATGTAAATACAACATTTTGCTTTACCAAGAAAACCATCAATAAAATCAAAATGGTGGTTTTTGTGTGGAAACAAATTGCTCCCTAAAACCAATTCCTTCGTCCGGCTCTGTTACTATGCACGTTCTTAAAAAGCATGCAAATACCAGATTGGGCTTTGCCATAATTCAAAGTGGGTAAATATCCGTTTTTACTCTCCTTAAAAAGTGTAAATATTCGTTTTTACAAGTCTTAAAAAAGGTAAATAACCTTATTTCACACGTCAAGAAAAAAATCAAATGAATAAAAATAAAAGTTATATTTTCATGCAGTCAAGTGCGTAAAATTGTATGTACACACCACAAAATAGTAGTTCACACATCCCACGCAATTACCCATATAATACCATCTTTTACAGCACTACATTATCTCCTCGGCGAGCCCCTACCTGCTACCTACTTTACTCACAGAAAAAAAGTAATAAACGCACCTAAAGTTGCACTATAGAACACCAGGGAAGTTGGTAGCTAATTGCAAGACGTGGGGGTGTCATCACTCTTTCTCTACTATACAGATACATACTAAAACGAAAGTCGTGTTGGACGGACGTGAAGACGGACATGGACATAATATTATACTAATGTTGAAACTTGAAACTAAAAGCTAAAATGCGAGTTATTAGATGAGGATACCTGGAGGTAATGTTTACCATTGAAGACACGGAGAATGAAGAACCTACCTTAGTCACAGTTCAGTCAGTGTGTGTGCGTAATAGTGCTAATGCATGGGGCTTTGTTGGTACTGTGGTGATGGTGTTGGGGATGATGATGATGGTGATATCCGTCATACGAAGTGATAGTGACCAAAACCAAAATCAAGCCAACCTTATAATTAGCCATGTCGGACAGTAATGGATTTTAGCTCGGAGCCATATGTAGCCGTATTATTATTACATTAAAAGGAGGCAAATTGTAGTGGTCGTGGCGGGTAATTAAATGGGGCTGTGGCTGTGTCCATGTCCTGCGGCCCTATCTCTACAGTCAAAAAGTGCTATATACTATATGTCCCGTTGCGGGTTATAGATCTTTTTAACTGTACACTGCATATAGAGTTTACAGACGGAGGCAGAAAGACATTTTTGAAGGAACGAAAAGCTAAAGTGAAAATGAACAACAATGAAGTACGTGAGATTTTGTAGGTTGCACTTCGAGTCAGAAATTGTTTAATGGCTGTTAAAATTATTAGAGGCGCTAAAGCGGTATAGGCAATAATTAATGCGCATATATACTTAGGTATGTATATAGAATTAGTCAGGGCCGGATATTGGCGGCCAGCGCAGGCAGCCACCGCTGCTTAAATTTTTAAAAAACATGTTAATAGAACATTTTGCAGTTTTCAAAAATATGTAAAAAGAATATTTTGACTTTTCAAAAACATGCAAATTAAAGTATGTGTACATTTCAAAAACATGGAAATAAAGCATTTTCCACTTTTCTCAAAACATGTAAATAGAACATTTAGCACTTTTTTGAATCAAGTAAAAAGAAAATTTTAAACTTTTTTAAAACATGCAAATGCAAAATTTTGCTTTACCAAATAAAACCATTATTATAAAACGAAAATGCTGGTTTTTGTATGGAAAATGGAAACAAATTGCTGCCTAAAAGCAATTCCTTTGTCCGACCCTTGGATTAGTGCACATTCTGTAGAACGTGCGTAAGACAGTTGTTATTGTTGCCCATTTACTAGTATAAGAATCTCGACTGTAATGTTATTGAAAGTAAATGCTATATGCTACAGGCTCTATTAGACAGAATTAAATATCGAGTCATAAAATGCCGGGCAGGGATAGGGATGCAGAGATCGTGCTTTTTAATTCAAATCCTGTAATGTGTCAAACATACAGCGAAGACTTGTCAGTAGGTAGGTGCGTACGGCGAAGAGTGGGCTAAGCAGCTACTGGCGTTTTTATTGAATCCCCGTATTTTTAATAAGCTTATATGCACTGGTGTTGGTGTATAGATTGTGTAGACTGTGGCACTATAATATGGCACTGCATTCTGGAAATGTATAAAAAATGCTATGTGTAATACGGATATTTTAATGATGATTTTAGCGTGTTATGTCAAAATTTTATTGAAGTCTTCGGGTGTGAGTGTGTGTAGTCTGTGGGCTAATGTGAGTGAGGAAGCGGAGCGATGCCGCCATTCGTGACTTGACATAAATTTCGTTTGCCACCTCCTTTTACTCACCTTCTTTCTACTTACACGCATTCAGTCCGCCAGCCTCCTTCTTGAGCTATTTCGACTTGGACAACATCCTCATGTTCTCGTCCTCGTCCTTGTACGTGTTGAAAAGTACAGCAGAACAGTCATACAGAAAAGGTACAGTAGAAATGCCATATTATTAAGAGGGGTTGCTACTGCCTTTATTGCAACAGTAATACACCCAAAACTCAAACCAAGAATCTAGTCAAGGGCTGCTTGGGCATCCCTGTTGGAATTGTGAATGTGGCATATATATTGTATCGGGTCAAGTTTACATCATTTATTTTTGGTTTTTGTAAGCCGGATTTATAAAATTACTAAAAATTCCACAAGAGGAATTAAATCTATAAATGGTAGGCAAGTGGAGGATGGAAGCTATTAAATCAATTATAAATATCATCTATGAAGAACGAAAATGGCCCATTTCCAATTTATGCTACAATCAAAATGAGCTATGTCAAAAAAGACAGTAAATAAGATACATGCTTACAATGCTAATCACGAGTTTCTAAAATGAGCAAATTGTTCTATTTGCATGTTTTTTAAAAGGTAACAATGTCCTATTTACATAATTTTGAAAAGGTTTAAATGTTTTATTTACATGTTTTTAAAAAGGTAAGAATGTCCTATTTATGTGTTTTTTAAAAGTGCAAAATATTCCATTCAAATGTTTTTTGAAAAGTGCAAAATATTGTATTTACTTGTTTTTTTAAAATGCGCAAGGTTCTATGTATTTACATGCTTTGATGAACATGTTATTTTAATTGTTTCTGTACATAGTGCATTTTTTTTATATAGTTATACATGTATATTGCATTACATACATATGTAAAATAGATAATACAAAATATATAGTAATTTCTTTAAAACGTACGATTTCTTTAAGAATAATTTCTAGTAAAACGTTTAATTAGGTAGTTTAAAAATAAAAAAGTCAAGTGATTTTTCTAGGATTTTGAACATGGTTTCAAGTAATATTCAAAGCTTCAACTCCATAATCATAAATTTAATTGTAAATTGTAACTGATACTCATCCCAATGTCGATATTGATCACTGAGTTCACGTCTGCCGTTGTTCATCTGTAAATTTTGCTATGCAAACGCAACCCTCATAAATATCAAGTTACGCTTAGTGAGAGCCTCTGGTCAGTTAAATTGAGACAGTACCAGCACCTTTACCAGACTATCAGGGACAAAAAAGAACCTGCACAGATATCAACTGTAGACAAGTCCATTTCTCAAACTGAACTAATATGATAGTTGATCTTGGTGATGATAATGTGACTATATATACTGACGCTAAAGGTCGTATTTTATGTTGACATGGTTTCACATTGTCATCGTATATTTGACCGGACCCAGACGGAGACAGACAGACGGACAGACGATCCCACAGTCTCAACCTTAGGCAGTTACATAGACCCATGCACTGTAATCCTGTAGACAGACTCTAGACCAAGATTCAGTTCAGATTCAGGTCCATAAAATCATAACCATAAAATATATTGTAACAATGCAGCAAGTAAATGTAAGGGTCAAGATCTGTACTACAGGGATTTTCGAGTCAGTTCAGTGTGGTCTCCATCTCCATCTCCAGGGCCACTGTTGTCTGTTCTATAAGCTGTCTATTTTCTCAGGTCCTTTCATTTTCTCAGTGGCAGTTTAGTTTTGTCTTGTAATGTATATTGATTTTAAAACGTAATAATAATGTGTTGGCATTATATTGAAATGTTTATTTATTACTTTGCCCGCAATATTTTCCCATTTTTCAATTTCAACCCTCAACGTTCGAGTTGGACGCAACCGATCTTTCAGCGCTTGATCAGTCCATTTCTCCATTGGTCTAGTACTTTGTCTTTACGTTTTGAGTATTAGGTCAAACTTACGTTGGCATTGGTATTGGTATAAGATAATCTCAAGGGTTGGTGGTCCTTGTAGAAGAAAGGCAGTCGTAAATAGTTGAAATTTTTCAAGACGACTGTGTAGTTGTTGGTTGATTGTGTTCAGAAATTAGTACTGTTTTATATTTCATGTGTTTCTGTCTCTATTTGACTGGGCATTATTGAATTATGATGCAAATTAGTACAATGGACCATGATGGTATTTTTGAACTTATAATTTACTAAAATTTGTAAATACTAGTAAAAACCACATCGCCTGTGAAGAACCAAAATGACCCATATTCATTTTCCCAGTTTCAAACAAAATGCACCATCTACAGAAAAAATTAAAATAACATGTTCATGAAAGCATGTAAATAGAACTTTGTGCATTTTGTAAAAAACAGGTAAATACAATATTGAGCACTTTTCAAAAACTTGTAAATAGAATATTTTGCAATTTTCAAAAACATGTAAATAGAATATTTTGCACGTTTCAAAAACATAGAAATAGGAAATTTTAAACTTATGAAAAACACTTAAATAGAACATTTTGTACTTTTTAAAACATGTAAATAAAACAATTTACTCATTTTAGAACTCGTGATTAGCATTGTAAGCATGTACCTTATTTACTCTCTTTTTTGACACAGCTTATTTTAATTGTAGCATAAATTGGAAATGGGTCATTTTAGTTATTCATAGGCGATATGAATCGTTTGCAAGGCTATATATTACTTTTATTAAAAGAATATTGAATAAATATTTTGCGGTTGCTTTTATGTTTTGTAACGTGAATTTAAGAGTCGTCAATGAAATAAGATAAGTGCATATAGCAAAAGCTCACAGATCATATTATGACAGACAGAGGGAAATCATACGGGCCAAGGAAACAGCCCTCTCCCTGTACAGTCAAGAGATAAATAGTGACAGAAACAGACATCTCATAAAATGTATTAATAGCCTGTTTCCAAGTGTAATTCTGACATTTATGGAATCGTAAAGTAATTTACAGTCACTTTTAAATTACTTCGATTCCAACCAAAACAATAACAAGCTTCTAAATAACTAAAAGAACTGCATAAAAAAATGTAAAATTTTAAACCGTACCCTGTTGGCTTACTAAAAAATGGTTACTATTGCAGGCCCGTCTACTATTAGAGGAAATACGGTATATTGAACAACCCAGGCGCACGCAAATACAAATGCAGGAAATGCAACAAAATAAATGTCTAATGCTCAACAACGGCGGAACGTCCACGTGAGCGTCCAACAGAAAGCCCACAACAATGGGAATAATTATTAATACAGTCCCATGGTCGTTCGTCCAAGTCCTCGAATATCTTGTGTAAAAATGCAAAAGTTGTCAACATGCCGCGGCGGCCCCTTGTGTCGTGCATCTATCTATATATCTGCATTGTATGTTAGGGATCTGTGAATTAATGTGAATGAGTCTGCGGTCAATTCCGTTCCCAATCAAAATCATAGCTTGGATGAAGGACGACTTTGTGCATATATAGGGGGAATCGGGGGTGTGGCACGTGACTGGAGTTCATTGGGTCGCGTGCCTTTTCATTCTTCTTTTCCCGGGTAATTATTATGCTACATGGAAAAATAGAAACTGTTTCTCATACTTCTGACTGAGGCCCAACAGTCAGCAGTCAGTAGCCAGCCCAGACTTTATACTTCATGCAGACGCAAATCGACATCGTACATCGCTTCATTCTGTACTGCATTCACCCGTCTCCGGAAGTGAGCAAGCGAATAGCATACGATAAAAATATTGCATATCGACAATGAAGAATCAAAATTGTCCATATATGTGCATTTTCAGCTAATAATAAAATGCACTATTTACGCAATTAATAAGAATATCATGGTTCTAAAAGCATGCAAATAGAACATTTTGAAATTTTTTAAAACGTGTAATTAGAACATTTTGCACTTTTTAAAAGCGTGTTAATCGAATATTTTGCACTTTTTAAAAAGCATGCCAATACAACATTTTTAACTTTTTAAAAACGTGTAGTTCGAACATTTTGAACTTTAAAAAACACGTAAATTGAATATTCTGAACTTTACCATGTAAACAACATTTTGAAATTTTCAAAAGCATGTAAATAGAATATTTTGCAGTTTTATAAAACACGCAAATTAAATATTTTTAGGTTTTTAATTAACACGCAATAAATAGGACATTTTGCAATTTTCAAAAAACACTCAAATAAATCATTTTGAATTTCTCAAAAACTCTTAAATCAATATTTTACCCATCTATCTTATAATAGTTTTTTTACATAGCTCATTTTAATTTGAGCTTAAATTGGAAATAGACTATTTTGTTTCTTTACTCACTCATGTATCGAGGCACTTAATTATATCTTTGGAATTACTGTATATAGGAACATAATATTCCATCGTAAATTTGTAAATAATATAATTGGTGAAAAAGAAAAGGAATCAGGTTCCACTATCTAAGTATGTACCTGTACCGATGTAATGGGAACTTCAATGCAGTGCAAAGTGCAATGGCTCGAATGGTACAGACAGTGAGAGGTTCTGCCTGTTGACAGTGTATAAATATATTACGAAAAACACAATGACATATTGAGTGCGATTGGGTGAGATTAGTTTTGTTGAGTTTGGGTGGACGTGGACGTGGAAGGGACAAGTATTCGGAGAGAGACGACAGAAATAATGAAAAATCAAAATTCATTCTTGTGACTGTCAATTGACGCATGCTCATTACTTCCGGACGAGTGTCGAGTCTTAATTTATTACCCCCGTGTCCAATTCTGTGTGTCTCTCTCCTACAGTCCTACAGATATTCCTGTTGTTTGCTACGTAAGTACGTATAAAGGTCCTTGTTTCAGATCCACAATGTTATTGTACGTATGGTCATCAGTGGCAGTGGTTTTAGATTATTATGAGAATGACACTGCAATTTTTTATGCATGGCCCCGCATGATGAAGCTTAAAACTTCCACAATCCACACAATAACAATAATATGTAATAATAATAACAATTGAATTGAAATCAAAAATCAAACAAAACTATTAATAGAGCCAAACCGAAACGGATGGTCATGGCACAAGTTCAAAATTAGTTGTGGGTCAATTGGGTCATTATAATTGTGTGAAATGGTAAAGTACCTACTACTGTATGCTTCCCTCTGTTATGGCCTTGGGTTGACAAAGCTATGGGAACGGGACCGGGACCGAGGCCGAGACCGGATCTCAATTCAATTCAGTTCAATTCGTCAACCTTTTCACTTCCTTATCGTCCATATGTAGGAGCCTACGTCACTTGTCTGTAGTCTGTTTCCTCTCACGAGTCAAAGGCTCAGAGAATCTGCTCAACTTATCGTTAGTATAATTATTTGTATTTTCTATTTTTTTGTCTATGTCCTTCATTTGTTTTTTTTAGTTTGTATTAATGTTAGTGCTATACTAAGGATAATTATATAGACTAGGCGTGTGGTGCAGCGAGCAAGATTTAATATGTGATGGTGTGAGGGTTAAATAGCGGGACCGGTTAGACATGGGGAAGATATATGTATAACCTGTGTGGCTGGGCGACTGCGAAAACGGAAGGATTTTCCATTTAATTAAACCTTAAATAAAAAATACAATGTACTATCTGCAATATTATTTGATCAATAATGTTACTACACTTACGGATACGGATACAGTATTTCTACAATTATAATTTTAAAAAAAATATTTTTCTTTTACAATTTGAAAAAAAATTAACAACATTTTGTGGCTTAAGTTCTTTACACTTTTGGTACTGCATGTTTTAAAAATATTCTAGATTTGTTTATGCGTTTTTACTACAAAATTTTCTATTTTCACCGCCAGCAGAATCCACAGCATAATTCGTCTTTTATGTTTGAAAAAAATTTAAAATGCCCTAATTTCTTGTTTTTATTAGTGCTGTTCTAATTATGCTAATTATTATGATTGTCAAAAGTACCAAATTTTGAAAGTGAGGTTTTTAAAAAGGTAGAAACGCTCTAATTTCACGTTTTTAAAAATGATGTTCTGGTTTACATGATTTCAAATTGTACAAAATTTCGAAAATAGATGTGTTTCAAAAAGTGAAAACAACGATCTATTAATAATTTTGTTTTTTTCAAAACCTCTTAATTGTTACCAGTTACATGTTATCTAAAACAAAAAGTCAATATATTCTAATAAAAATAATAAAATAGATTTTTAAATTCACATGGTGTGCCTGCATTCTGTACTGTGTGTCCTTGAAAAATTCTAAATAAACGATGATTAAATGCAAGAATTTAAATATTTATGTAAGAAATTTTATGTAAAATTTTGTAAGGTATTTCTGAAAAGCAGAAAACTATCATTACTTCAAAATTTGTTCGGAACCTTTGTTAAGCCCTTTGCCACATGTTCTTTAATGAAACTGTATTACAATAATTATGCATGTAGTTTAAGTATTTTGCTTAAATTCTGTACTATTTAAATGGAAAATACTTAAATTGTAACAATACTGATAGTTGCCTCCCCACTCAACTCACGCTCACAACTGCAACTGTTGTTAGTGTGAATTGTGTGGGACGGAAAAATGTCAAAACAAAGCGGAAGTCCAAATATTTGTTTTCTCTAGCGACGACCGTTTCCATAACATACATAAGGTCATGTCAGGGTCATAGGTGCAGGTACTCTGTTAAAGAACAAGAATAGAAAATATGGAGTGCACATAGACAAAGTATAGAAGAAAATTAATTACTTCACTCAATTTTACGATGGAATAAGGAATACAAAAGTTGAGGCGCTACACGAGGGGAAACTTGATATTTTCAAAGAAATTGGAACTAAATACCAAAAGTTTGCCATTGCCATATCCTATATTTACATGTACAGACTATTTATGACATTTTCCTTTTAAGTCTTGAGATTGTGTGAAAGTCAGCTTACACTAGTGCGTCGCGTCACCGTGTCGTCGTGTACTATATTGACATGTCAGATATATGGCGGTCATTTTTGTGTAAAGATTTTACGTTTCCCATGTTATTTTCTTATATTTCATAGCTACATGTAACATGCGCTGCTCTTTCGACTTTTGACTTTTCCGTTGAATTTGTATATAGGATCCTGAAATTATTGAAAAATGTTTTGAGAAAGCGTTTAAAATCTGTTTCACATTTTTCCAGGTTCCCGCTTTTAGCTATATTCTTTATTTTTTCGGAACCTGGAGACCGGAAAGAGTCGTTGAATTCCTTTTAGCATTTACGGAAAAACTAACCCGGTACATAGACAAAATAAAAATGACACGTAAAAAATATTGGTGACAAAAGTTTACGTTTAAGTTTCAAAAATATGAGTGCGGGTTCTTTGATTCCAGAATTTTTATTGGTTTTATTTCCATATAACACACATGTTATGGAGTTTTAAGCTACCGGAAGTTCAGATTTTAAAATTTCTGTGAAATTGTATACGTGGAGAATTTGGGTTCTTTCCAAAATTTTGCCACTCTTTCAGAAAAATTCATTCACGGTATTTTGCAACTTTGTAAAACATGCATTTAGGACATTTTGTATCTTTTAAAAAAATGAATTTAAGAGATTTTGCATCTTTGTAAAAAAATGCATTTAGGACATTTTGCACCTTTGTAAAAAATGCATTTAGGACATTTTACATTTTTGTAAAAAAACGCATTTAGGGCATTTTGCACTTTTGTAAAAAAAATGCATTTAGGACATTTTGCACCTTTGTAAAAAAATGCATTTAAGACATTTAACGTCTTTGTAAAAAATACATTTAGGACATTTTGCGCTTTTCCTAAATCATATAATTACAACATTTTGCACTCATTCAGAAACGCGTATTTACGACACCTTGAACCTTTGTAAAAAATGTATTTAAAACATGTATGTGGCATCCTTCCAAAACATAAGCACCTACTAGTATGTATTTATTTTTCATTTAAATGCTTATTTTTGAAATACAAAAAATACTGAACATTTTACTCGTTGAAATTATTGCATCTCGTAATTTCCATTGTGCTGCATACGAGACTTGTACTACATTCTTAGAGTTCTGTTTTCTGTGTTCAGTCTTTAACGTCGTCGCGACTTTCCGTCCGTCGTCGTCTCTTCCCCTGTGAGTTGTGACTATTGAGGAATTGGAATTTCTATGTTAAGGGTCTGACGATCCTGGTGCTGTTAAATGTCAAGAGTTGGTTGGACACACTATTTGACGTTCGGCCGGTGCCACTGTGACCAGCTGTGAAAAAAGTTTCTCTCATTTTTCTTCCATTCTGGTATGTCTGTCTGGAGGTAACATATGTATCTTTATAGTGTATCAGCTCTGAGACTCTGAGTTGCCGCCAGCCGCCACTGACTGGGCCATCGGATTCGGATCGCCATGGTTTTCCCCAAAGCTCAAAAAGTTTGTATTTTGTCTATATAATAAAATTTGAACCCATGTCTTGTCTCACACGTCTCTTTCACTCTCATACGACCAGTGCTAGTGCAAGACTTTTGACTTGACCCTCTCCACCACACCATAGCAAACAGCACTTCTTGTCTTTTTTTCAGTTATACCAACCTACGGCGATGCAACTTACGGTAAAGCGAACCTTTTACTTTACTCAGACACACACACACTACAAGAACCAGAGCCAGCGCCAGGGCCATAACCAGGATGCAAAAATTGTATGAGGAAAGAATTCCATTCTTGAAACGTTGAACAACCTTTAAAAAAAGCTTTGGCTTCTATTAAGTTGAGCAAAAGTGATGCAAGCAAATTGTCATTTACGGCAGCTACGGCTACGGGAATGACACCACAGAATCCTTTCCAAGTTAATATACATACCAAAACAAGGGCTGACGCCCTTGTTTTATGGCGGCCTTAACAGCAAAATTAGGCATTTTAAATTTGCCGCCAAATTTTAGTTTTAATTTACAGGTTTTCAATTAATAGAAGCAATTAGGTCGCACAATGTGTTGATGGTTATCTTAATTATTTGTGTAATGCAACCAAAAATTCAAAATTCCAATTTTTGAATTTCCCGCTAAAACATTAAATATTGTATGAAATGAATATTTTGACCGGTAACTCAATGAAATTACGCTAAAATGGTATACCATTGGAACGGTATCAATTAGGCGAATCTAAATAACTTAAAGTGGACGAACGCGTGTTATTAGATTTTAAATGCTTTGAAAAAAGCATAATTGAAAATTAAAAAAAATTAACGGATTTTGTCACGTGATATATCATTAAAAAGCTCTTGAAAAATAAGCAGACACCGTTTTTTTTGTTTTGAGTTTGTGGCCCATACAACCTGTTTTATGTGAAATTGAAAAATTAAAAGACCGTTGTCATGGAAACTGTTAGTGATAATAGAGGCGCATTTTGTTATTTGAATTTTACTAGTGATTACCTTTCGAATGATATATGGCACAATGAAATTGGTCCAGTATTGCCAAATTTTCAAAATTCCGGTAAATTATGTAGATAGGTAGTAACCAGGACCGGATAATACGGCCAGCGCAGCGCAGGCAGCCCCCGCTGCTTGAATTTTCAAAAAACATGTAAATGAAACATTTTACAGTTTTCAAAAATATGTAAATAGAAAATTTAGATTTTTCAAAAACATGCAAATAAATGTTTTTGCACCCTTCAAAAACATGCAAAATAAAAGTTTTTGCAACTTTCAAAAACATGGAAATAAAAAAACATTTTAAACTTTTTAAAAATATGTAAATAGAATATTTAGATTTTTCAAAAACATGCAAATAAATGTTTTTGCACCCTTCAAAAACATGCAAAATAAAACATTTTACACTTTCCTTAAAACATGTAAATAGAAAATTTTAAACTTTTCTAAAGCAAGTAACTACAACATTTTGATTTACCAAAGAAAACTTGAAATAAAATCGATATGTTGATTTATGTACGGAAACAAATTACTGCCTAAAAGAAATTCCTTCGTCCGGCGTCCGGCCCTGATACCAACCAAATTATATCAGCCCCATACATGTGATAAGTCCCGACTATTGACCGACCTGTTTTATTCCAAACTTTTGTTATTCTTACATACCACCAATGAGAACTCAATTAACGTAAATAGAAAAAAAAATCTATTGGGAATCAAACGACATAAATGAATAAATCTTGTCTACAAAATGCCATAATTTGTTCCACTTATCCTACCAAATTTATTGCACCTCGAAAATCTTCAAAACATATTATACTACAATAACAACTTACATTATCAATTTAAATGGCTATTCCCTTTTCCCGCCACCCTCAACGCAACGGTGACTCCATAGAAAAATTATTTAATGGGCTGATGACTGGTGACTTGTCTTAGTCTTTAGTAGTACTGTGTTCATACTAAAAATTAGGATTTCTTCGGAAACTTCTTGCGATAAGATAATAAATTAACAATAAATTCCTTCTAACTTCCAACTTCAAGAGCAACGGTGCGGCAAACGATCTACCGCTGTCGCTGTCTACTCTGCAATGAAAATGACCAATAACATGTAGTATATAAAAGTGTAATTACCTGTAACAGGCTCAAACGAATGCGAACGAGAACGAGAACGGCATTGACTTTGACTTTGAATGGACTTTCTATATGTATCCAATTTTTCAAATACTGTTTCAAATTATTGAGTCACCAAATTCCAAATTCCAACTCAAATCACAACGCAGATCATTAGCCATATATGACTCACTGAAAGAATTCAGACCTACCTGTACCTGAACCTGTACCGGCCTGTAGATAGTAGTTTGTTGATTACAATATTCCATTATACACTGTAATTACAGTGACATTAACGGCTAACGAATGGCTGCACACGGCCGGGCCGGATAATGCGGCCAGCACAGGCAGCCCCCGCTGACTGAATTTTCAAAAATGTGTAAATGGAACATTTTGCATTTTTCAAAAATATGTAAATATAATATTTTGACTTTTAAAAACCATGCAATTAAATTTTTTTCAGCACATTTCAAAAACATAAAAATAAAATATTTTCCACTTTTCTCAAAACATGTAAATAGAAAATTTTGGACTTTTATGAATCAAGCAAAAAGAACATTTTTCACTCTTCTAAAAGCATGCAAATACAACATTTTGCTTTATCAATGAAATTCATCAATAAAATCAAAATGGTGGTTTTTGTACGGAAACAAATTGCTGCCAAGAGGTAATTCCTTCGTCCGGTCCTGTAAGGCTGCATGAAACAAATAGCAGCAAATACGTGTATCTACAGCTCCCTTCGTCAGTATGCTACAAATACGATTAATTGCACAGTTTTAAAATTTGTGAATTTTCACAGCTGAAAATGGGGGAATTATCATATGATATTTTATGGCCATGCTTTTACATTCTTATATCCAAGAAAATTTAAATTGACTCCTATAAGGTTTTGATTCGCATTTTCATATGTTATACGGTATTCTGTATCTGCACTTAAGATTGCAACGGAGAAATTAGAAATGCATTGCTTTCAATTATGGATAAAAGTAGATACTACCTTTTAGACTTGAAACCCGTTAAAGCATCTTAAGTAAAGCAACTCTTGGCTAAATGTAAATCAAAACAATGTGTGTGAAAACGTCGTATAAAAGCACAAAGAAAAAAAGTAATCGTAAGAAAAAAGGAAAGCAATTAGGCTGAGGATTGTGATGGTCGTATAGTAAATTGTAAATGGTAATAAAGCCATAATACAAAATGCATTGTAGGTTATAGATATATTATGGAGGAGATAAGTACTCCTGGAGACTACAGAGACACAGTTACTGGCTGCTTCTACATACACTTTTCTGCTTTATTGCTTCCAATTGCTAGTAGTCTGTCTCGAGTCTCGGTTTCTGTCTCTGTGGTCTCGTCTATTCTACACACAGTCAACAATTTGGGTTTAGTTTTTGGGCTTTTGGGTTATTGTTATTGGGAATTCTTTGGACTGATCGTCTGATCGTGAGAGGCGCGTGCTTTTCTCGCAGTTTGCCAAGATAGAAACAACGCACAGAGTTTGGGAAGAGACTTGAGACCGAGACCGAGACAGGAGACCGGTGAGACTTACGAGAATTTTTCAGGTAGGCAGGTACTAGGTACACAAATATTTGGACACATTTTTTCACAGTATCAATATAAATACGATAGCATACCAACACCAACCAAGAAGACAGATTACGCTACCCCATTTCTCTCTTTACTAATTGGAGGCAAGGAAATTAAGGTGAGCTCGCAGGTGCGGGATCCGCGTCGTATCTTCAAAAAAACAATGCAATGACAAAAACAAACAAAAAACTGTGCACTGTATTTCTTGCTTGTAAGTGTAGGAGGTGCACTTAAGTGTTGTTCTCGAGTATTCTTCTCAGTGTCTTCACAAAGTGGAACTGGCCCAAGATCAAGATCCGGAAATAATTGAAAGGAGTTGATTTGTATTTGTGGAGGGAACTTGTTCCGCGTCTCTTTGGACTTGTTCCCCGTCGGATTCCGGGATTTAATTAAAGGCGGACTCTGTCCTGCGTGGACGACGGGAAGTGAGTGGGAAATAATTAATTGGGAATTTCTTAATATTGGGTGATTGGTGGTGGAGGGAGACGCGGGAGACGTTGAGGAGTTGTGTCCCTTTAAACTGGTTCAAGTTGTTGGGCTCCGTGATCAGCAATCCGTAAAATTGGACTCGTGATCTTGGGAAGGCGAGGGACGAGGAAGGAGTGGAGAGGGGAAGAAATTGGTAGGGAAGATCAAATCAAATTCAATTTAGATTCCAAGCGCTTCTCCTTATTCTCAAGGAACATTCTGTCTTGTGTCTTCCAGTCTACGTCTCCGTCTTCTCCACAGTTGAGTCGAGTTCAAGAGAAGCAGCCAGACGAGAGCCGTCCTCCGCGTTCCCTGCTCCATATTCCCAAATCCATTCCCTTCCTTCCTCCGCTCCCCCGCATTTCCCCCCATTCTTCATTTCAGCCTCTTTCCTCCGTCTTAGCATGACACGAATGCGGAGGAACATGGGTGGTGCCTTCTTCTTTTTCCCACGAGCTGGACTCTCGGACACCTCCACTAATTTGAGTGAGAGTGGGAAGCGACTCATCCAGGCCATTCGCCTATTTTCCGCCGGTCAGAGGTCAGAGGGCGCCGACGGACTTCAATCCCTCAGTCCCGCGTCAAGTAGGAGCTCAGTCAGGATCGCCTCTCCCCGCACCTTGTCCACGCTCAGCCAGGACTCACCTTCCGCATCCACGTCCCACCAACCAACCTTCCTCAGTCCTCACCACCACCGCAAACAACAGCAGCACCAACAACAACAACAACTCTCCGCGGTAAGGCATCCCTCTCAATTTTTTGTATTTTTAGATATTTGACTCCATACGCTCCGCGTCCTCTCCAGTCTGCTCCCGAATATTTGACAAGTATTTGCACACAAGTAGCGTGAAGCATTTCTTTTCGGGGAATTTATCATTAAAATATAGTTTGTGTGTTTGGAATGAAATGGTAGAATCTGGGGAATTTTTATTAGGCGGGCATTTGGGAATAATTCCCGAATTCCCGGCTCATTAGCTTTCCGGAGCCTCCTCACTTCCCTCACCTTCTCCTTTCGTCCTTCGTTGAGTTTCACTTGTCAGTTAATGCTCTAGAAGTGCGCCTCTTATCTCATCTCGTTCCCCTTTTATTGGTTTCGTATCATTTTATGAATTATTTCTTATTACATTTTTCTCTCGTCCAAATGTTTCGTGTGGGAGCTCTGCGCTGGAGAAGCCTCCCGTGCGCCCCTTTCATCTTTTTATTTGAGCGCAAAACAGAAATGAAATATCTGCTTTCTCTTTAAGTGCTTCCCACTTTCTCTTTCCTTTCACTTTTACACACAAATTCCGGACGAGCAATACGCATTCCGTCCTCCACACAACTTCTCCTTTCTCCTACGTTCCACCATCCAGTCCATTTCTTTTCCGCCTCAACGCAAATCCTTCCACTTTTTCTCCAATTTTTGCTCCAATTTTTGCTCCAATTTTTGCTCCAATTTTTTCTCCAATTTTTGCTCCAATTTTTGCTCCAATTTTTGCTCCAATTTTTTCTCCAATTTTTGCTCCAATTTTTGCTCCAATTTGTGTGGATGCATTTGGAGTTAGGATAAATAAGCTAAATGGAAAAAGAGGAGCTAATCACGGAAAGTCGAAATGAGAAGAGAAGGAGGAGGCGTCCGTGCTTCGCACCCATTCATTCTCCTTTCCCTTCGTCCCGGTTCCGTGCTTCTCCGCGGATTCCAATTTAAAGTGGGCCACAGGGTTTTGGTGGAGGAAGTAAATGGGAGTGCAAGGGACGCATCGGGAGTCCCCGCTCCGAGCGGAAGAAACGTTGGTGGTTTCCAATTTGTGAATGGGATGGACGGAGGAGGGGAGGGAGGGAGCGGGAGTGGGTGCGGGGTACGTTGTGCGATGGGGGCGACAAGTGGAGTGAGGAAATGAATGGACTGCGGAATGTGATTAGGTTAACAAGTCGGGGAATGGGAATTGAGTGCGTTCCTGGAAATGGAGAAAGTGGTGACATATTGAATGGCTCGTCTCTGGCTGACTCCGTGTCTCCTGGCGGACTGGGCCAGGGGCAGATGATGCACTCCATCCACACGCACCAGTCCATCGCCTTCCCTCCCTCCCTCTCCACTCTCTCTCATTATCTCCTCGGAGCTGGAAAGCCGACTTCCGTTTGTTCCTTGTCCGCATTTCCGCTACCCGTGTCTTCCGTCCACCTCCCCCTCCCCCCACCTCCACTCCACTCCACTCCCCTCCCTTGTGCAGGAAGCTCTCCTTCCCTTCCGCACTCGTTCTTAATGGGAGCGTAGTGCGCGTGGAGTAGGAGCATTTCCAGAGATCTTTTTTGTAGTCACGTGGATGCGTGTGTGGGACTGAGCGTAGGATGAGCGGAACATTTTGAGTACATTTGCGTCCGTGTGGGTACAGCGCTTGTTGTGTGTACTTAATTTATGATGATTATGACTTTCTGTACTTTTAAATTGCTAATTAATTATTTTTTTAATACTTGCAGCCTTGCAGTACATAGCAATCGCATTAAAAATTGACTCTAACAATAAGATGAAATATCCGCTTACTTTGTAACATTGCTAAATACTTGAGTAATTATTGTGATAGGAAATATTAAATCGGCTGGCGCTGTAAATGGGCGCACACGTTTCTTTGTTGGAGCAATTCAAAGGATTGTGTGTGTGTGTGAGTGGGCGGAGAAAGTAGATGTTAAGGTGAATCCATAAAATGTGATCAAGTCCTTTGCTTTGAGTTACTGGGCTCTCTCCTCCGTCTCCTCTCCTCCAATCTTGAAAAATGGAGTGTGTGAGGTGGAGGGAGACGCAGCCCATGACCATAACTTTCCGTGACTTATTCCCCTGCCCCGCACCCAGACGCCCACATATGGAGCGGAAAATAAGATAAGGCGCTTGGCCCCTTCTAAAAACTCCACGTTCGTTCTGGCTAAGCTCTTCTCTGAGCCTTTCTCTCGGAATGTGGTTGGGCGGAGAGCGGATGTGTGAGAGCGGAGCCAAGAGCCCGAGGCTCTCCTTCCACTTGACTCCCCTCCTCCTCCGTCTGCACTCCACGGGCACTCACTTCCAAACTTTGAGACTCCTTTCTTGGCGCTCAGAATTATGTCAAGTGCGGTGAAGGAAGCCAGTCGCCTTCCTCTCCTTTCTCCTCACCTTCCTTCTCGCATCCCAGGAGCAGTTCGGGCGGATCTGAGTGACTCACAGTTACAGTGACACGAGTTTGGTTCACCTGTTCTCCGAACTATTGACATTTGGGAGGATGATGAATGGATTGAAAGTATTGAAGATGTGTAGACGGGAGCGACGCCGTTCTGTTCCGTCGGGAATAATGCGGACGGACGTGGAGAGAGAAACAAAGACGTTTATATCACTTTCTCCGCGCTCCTCTCCCTCCTCTCCCCTGTCCATATGTGAGAAATGCCCTGAGACGGACTGCGAGTGCGGAAAGTGGAGTCGAGTCTCATCCATAACTCCACGTTTCTCAGTCTCCCCGGAGAAATAGACGGAGCACTGGATTCCAGCCACACCTCTGCCACACACAACCAAATCCACCTTCGCCTCTCCTCATCTTCCCGCCCTCCAGACGCAACCAAATCCGGCTTCATCTCTCCACTCCCTCCCACACGCGGATCATGAGATGATGAGTAGGAGAGGAGTCTCCCTTATCCACTCGCCGGAGGAGAGAAAGATGATGGGAGTTTGATTTCCGCATGACGAGGATTGAGGACAGTGCAGAGAGTGGACGGGATGTGAATGGAGTGAGTAAATGGAAAACAAATGGGGAATACAATGCTTTGTGATGTAATGCGATGCAGCAGTCTGGAGTTGGCGACTATTATTACTCCCAGGCATTTCCCGGGATTTGTTGTTTTTTTCACTCAAATATGTCTCGGAGTTCAAGGAACAAGTTGCATCTCGCTCACGGAAACTAAAAGCGGGAGGAGGAGCGCCGCTCCTGTCTCCATTCAATTCTCAAAAGTACAATCCATTCCTCTCCATTCCGCCGCCTCCCTCGTGCAAGGGACGCTATCTACGAGTCCTGCTCCGCTCCACATAGCACCTCCTGCTCCTCCAGCTCCCCAAATTAACGTCGGCGGGAGGATGATGGCTTAAAAGGATGTCAATGCTTTTTTTTGTTTCCGTACCAGAAATGGAAACATTTGAAAGGAAACTTTCACAAAGTGTGTCTCAGTTTCGAGGATGCGAATTAAGTGAGATGCGTTCTTTAGAAAGAAGTGGCGGGGAAAGTGGGAGAGATGCTGAGGATGGGTAATGAGCGCTGGAGTGACGCACTCTTTATCATTCCCTTCGGATGTGTGCATATCCGATCCGATTTGTGTCTGTTTTAACGGATCAGATAAATGTCCAACCAATCCGGAATTATCCGATCCGTAAGAACCCATAATAGACTATGGGATATTGGGATAGTAATTTGAAAGTGAGAGGATGTGATGGCGGGTATTTGTGCGGGTATTGTGCAGGAAATGATGGAGATAAAGGAAACAGGGCAGCGCCGAACCGTCCGAAGCTTTCGTTGACGAGCCTTGAGACGCCGTAGGTTGGTCCTGCAAAGCCCAAGTTTCTAATCTGATCTGATCATCCAGCGGGAAAACATGATACTCCGCTACGTGTATGAATTTTATGACGTGGAAGCTGGACATTTAGGAAATTCACACTTTTCTGTAGAAGCGTTCAAATATTTAATCCGCTCCTCTCTTGTCACGCTGCCAAACTCAGTGTACTTAACATCTACGAGTCCGTTCAGGAAATTAGCATTATTGCGAAGGACACATCATGTGATCGTTGAGATGCACACATGGCTTCCCCAACTCCATTCTTCTCCCTCCGGAGCCCGTCCACCATCTGCTCGTAGTGGGCTACTTCCACACTTTTATGAGTTCCTACCAGTCTCCCTACTTCAATGCCATTCACTTAGTTGTCCTGGTTGTCCACGTAAAACTATTAATTTTCTGGCCACATTTCACATTTCCTTCATCTTTAAATCTCCTTCCAAAATGGTCAAGGCAAACCAAAAATGTTATGGAATGAAATGCTTTTAAAAAATGAAATCCTGCAAATTGGGGTTGATTTGGATGCAAAGTAAATGAAAGATAAATTAAATGTGGAAATGGTGTGGGTGGTTTGAGCTCCTCCGCGATGAAGATGAATGAGGAGAAGGGAGGAGAGTGAACTGACAATGAGATGACACCTTCGCTGGGGAGACGACCAAAATGCAGAAATGGAGATGATCCAAAAAAAAGGGGAAAATGGAAAGGAATGTTGTTGGATGCGGATGCCCTCATTTCCATGTTTTACATCTTTCGAACAGTTCGGGCGACTGGAGCTGCATTCTGCACGGGAGCCAAATATTTGCCATCTCCGCCAATGCTCCTCACGTACGGAGAGCGAGGAGCATTTGCTAATCTCCAACACGAGTCCCACACATGCACTCCGCGAATAAATCATAATTCTCTCCTACTCTCCCCCACATGCTCGGAACATTATTTTATTTTATTTCTTTTTATTTCCTGTCATCACTCTCGTGATGAGCTACATTCAAACTACAAATCTCTTATGTTCCGAAAGCTCAAATCTTACGCGGGTTCATTTTACAAAGTGATTGAGTGAAAGGCTGCACCATATTTCTTATCTAGACACTCCCCTCCCCCGCCCTTTCGCATCCCGCTCTTTACTGAGGGCATGTAGCATGGAGACGTGTGGATGCGGAGTGGCGGAGGAGTAGGAGGAGTGTCGTGGGAGCGCTGACTCCTTCCTTGAGGGAGAAGCTCTCTTCTTGGCGGCAATGTGTGTGCGCTGGCAAAATGAATGAATTAAAATTATGAAAAATATCCAGTTGCCAAAGAATCCGTACAAAATTAAAAAATAACAAAAAATATTGAAGAAAGTAGTTTTAAAACTGCGGTTGCTTATTTTTGGTGAATTTCATTTTCCCGCGGGTCTCCTCCGCTCCTCCTTCGCTGTCTTCGCTCTCCTTGCCACGAAAAACTTTGAAACTCCGAGACGCGCGTCCTGTAAAATGGAATTTGAATAAATAAAGGGAATCAAAGTGGAGGTGAGGTGGTGGTGGTGATGCGGTGGTGGGTGTCAAGTCTCTGACCTTGTTTCTTGGGGGGTGGGTGACGGGATGCGGTTTGGGTGCATCTTCAGTTGATCAGTTGACCTTCTGTGTTGCGTTGTTGGGGTCAGAACCAAGCGCCTTCTGAGATTTCCAAGAACTTCTTGTTGCTCTCCGTCCTAATGTCCACCGCCACGTCCTTCTGCACCCCCTTGTTTGAGCTAAGGATGTGGACACTGTGGGGAAGAGTGGGGGTTAGATCCACGTGGTTATTGTTCGAGTCCCCCCCTCTCGTCATCTCCGGACTTTGGGGACTGGCGGCGACAGGGGGACTCCACTCCAAGACGCTCATCTCCTCGCTCTCACATCCTTCTGGGGAGTTGCGGCCTTCGTCTTGGATGATGGATCCGTTGGGGGAGTTTCCTTTGCTCCCGCATTTGGCCACTACAGAAACTATGCGCGGAATGATTGTTTTCGGTCCCCCTGGAGACTTGTTTCCTCCGAGGGGTTGGGCCGAGGGGAGTGTAAGGTCGGGAGACGAGGGGGTGTCGAATGCGATGGATGGGGATAGGAGTGGGAGGTGATGGAGTTGCTGTGGGGTGGGAGTTTGAGGGGGTGAGAAAGTGAGGGGGAGGCGTTCACTCGCAGTGTCCTGTTCTCGATGGTTTTGGCCACAATTTGTCCGCCGAAGTAGGTGGTGGTGGTGGTGCCACAGGAGCGAATGCGGGAGAGAACGCGCGACGGAATGAATTTCGGATCCTCCTCCTCGCCGATGGAACTCACGCTCACGAGCGAGAGTTGGTCCTGCTCCGAGGGGGAGGAATTTGGGGAGCTGTGCATCATTCGTTGGGTAGGCTGCTCATAGATAGGAGGGGCTTCTGGCCTCACCTCACTCTTGAAATTCGCTTGCGGCTTCTTGAGATGCTCCTCCCCGTGACTGTTAGCGGGACTGGTGCATGGATTCGCGGTTTTCGCTTTCGGCTGGACTTTGACGCTAGGTTGTCTGGTTTCAGTGGACTGTTGATGAGACAGGAAATGTAGAATCTTGACATCCTCGCGGAAACTTTCGGAGCGGAGAATTTTGCTGGTAGGGTTTGACTTGATGAAAGAGAGAAGACTAACTGACTGTTTCCCCCCGTGACTCCCCCCACCACTCCCACCCCCCTTCCCAGCCTCCACCCGAACCGAGGCTCGCATGGTGGTGGGACCGACGGGACCGAGTGAGCTCATGGCGAAGTGTCCCTCTTTGGACGTCGTGACCATCATTATCTCCCTGACCTGGAGGATAAGAGTCTCTCGAAAACGTTCCGGACGTTCTTGACGATGTTGGGCGCGGGCATTTGTTCCGCCAAGATACAAGTCCTGCTGTTGGTGGGGTGGGCTCGTGGAGGAGCGCCCTCCGCCTCTCCTTCCGCCTCCTGGTGGCTCTCCTCGTAGTCCCGCTCAAAGATGCCTGTGCCCATGCTCTTGGTCCTGCGGAGTGTCCGGAGGAAGGAGAAGAAGGGATGCCCGCTCATGACGTCTCGGCGGTGCTTCGCGTCCTCCTGAATCCTGCAAAGCAAAGGAATTATTGTTTGATTAGTATCCAGCAAGGAATATTGATTTGATGGGAGTAGGAAAGGGGGGAGGGGGAGAGGTGAGCGCGGAGATGGTCGTGTAATTACATGAAAGATGAGGCCGCGTCGGAGTGGCTCTACTTTATGCCTTTTCGTTCGTTTACTCCGTCGTTGAGTGATTTTTGGGTGCGGGAGTGGGGCAGGAGGTGGAAGTTGTCCGAGTGAGTGGCTTGAGGGACACGGAGCAATGGAGCCTTTAGCTTAATGACGCGTCCTTCGTCTGTTGAGGAGCGACTTGAAGGGAGATGGCGGAATGGAGATGATGTAAATGCCCGGAGTAATGCTCCGAATAAACGGGATCTTGTTTCGGGGCTGAGGAGGGAGAAAGTTAAATGTTGGGAATGAAAGGAAAGGAAAAAGTTGTCTAAAAAATTAAATTTCAGGATTTTCGAAAATTTTAGTTTTTTTGAAAAAAACTAGTTAAAAATCAGTGCCTTTAAAATACGTATTTGTTCGATTTTTCTCCACAACAATTTAAATTTTCAAATTTTCGCAAACGTTAGAACAACTTGGGGGAAGAGAACTGGATTGTCCATACGCAGACTGTGTTAAAATATTTCTGTAAACATTTCTAGCTGTAGACATACTTGCAAAAAAATTATTTATCGCTACTTAAGAAGCAAAGTTGTCCATCTCCAATTTTCACACATAGTCAAATTGCGGATCTCGTAATTTTGTACTAAATCCGCTACAGCACCTTTGTTCATACGAAAATAGTGGAATGATTTTTCAAATATTTCCAAAATATTTTACGTGGCGGATATTTTATGGAAATACAAGGAAGGTAAAAAAAATTTGTCGTAATTTTATAAATACGGGATATAAAACAGGTGGACCACAAAACCGGGCTCCGTCGGGGGCCAAGCTCCGACTTTATGATCAAGCAAAACAGAATAAATTTAAAATTCGAGCGAATTAAATGAAGAATAGAAACTGCAATGCGGAGCCAACCCATAATAAATTAACGATTACCCGTTTTATATAAATCGATATTTTGTCGTTATACTATTCTTCATTTAATTCGCTCGAATTTTAAATTTATTCTGTTTTTGCTTGATCATAAAGTTGGAGCCCAGCCCCCGACGGAGCCTGGTTTTGTGGACCACCTGTCAGGCCGGGCCTGCAATTAGTCCACACAATCACCGACCCTATGCATTCGCGCTAATAACTTGAACGCTTATTTGGATAAACGTTTTTAAATTGGGAATTGTGGCCGAGGACGGGAGCGCAGGAGCTGGCCTCCTGGAAACAGAGCCACAGAATCAATGCGAGTTCAAATTAAAATCAATTACCGACTGCTGCGAAGCGTCTGGAAGATGTCGGGAGAGTCATCGATCACCACTTTGTCGTTGACTAGAAGGTAATCGTAGTCGAAGGACTGGAGGTGGTTCAGTTGGAAGGAGGAGTGACTGTGGGCGGAGAGTAGCTTCGGGGACGCCTTCACCTCTCCCCCTCCTGCCCCCTTTCCTCCGCAGGAAGGAGCCTTGTTTCCTCCGTGCAAAAGTCCCTTCCTGCTATTATTGTTCCGCTCCGCCGCTTTGTTTGAGCTGGATTGCTGTGGAGGGACGAAGGAGGAGGAGCGTGTGTTGGGGGCGTGGTTTCTGGGAGGGAGGTTGGGAGGGATTGGATCGTCATCCCAGCAAGACTTCCCCATAAATTTTCCTCCATCTTCTCCTGCGCTCCGGTGTGAGCTAAATATAGTGGTCCTCTCAAACATCTCACGCACTCTGCGCACGTCCCCCTCCTTGTGGAGCAGATCCACCGCCCCTCTCCCTCTCTCTCCCTCCTCACTCCCCAGTGGTTTCTCGCTGCAGTTTCCCGTCATGGACCCGCTGCTCTCACTGAAAATGTCGAAAGTCAACAATGAAATAAATGCGGCCTGAGAAAGGGAATGGGAGGTCATGTGTCATATTTGGTCATTGGGGTCACCGAACCTGTAGACTTGTGTTGAGGAGGCGATGGAATGAACGTCGTCATGAGCGTCAGCGATGGCGTAAGTGTGTGTGTCAGTGAGGCCAGAGTGCTGGAGGAGAGGGGTGGCGGTGGAGGGGGAGAAGGAGGGTGGAGTCGGCGTCAGCGTCATCTCCATCTCCCCCCCCCCAACTCTCCCCATCCTCGTCCTCCGTTCCTCGTCTCCGTCGTGGTCGTGTCCAGGAAAATTGAGGAGTCCCGCTTAAGGCGCTCCTCCTCGGCATTCCTATCCTCACCTCCGCCCCTCCCCCCTCCCGCCTCCTCCTCCTCCTCCTCATGCTCGTACTCCTCTCCGTCAAGGTGTGGATGGGTAAGGAAGCGTGCGGACTCGAGAATCTCTCGTCGACTTACACGACTTCGTCGTCCATTGCTGTTCAAGTCAACGTCAAACAAAGGATGAAATTCAAAACACCCGCCACATTTGTCCTTGCCCCGTTAGCGCCTTCGCTCGCCCGAGGAACCTGTGTACTTTGATAATTTGGAGTTAAGTTGCTTACTCAATATCGTGCGTGGCTCCTAGTCCTCCTGCTCCTGAGAATGGAGCTGGAATAGGAGAAGAGAACGTGGCTAAGAAGGCGGCTCATTGTTTTGTGAGACGCGCAATGATCTCCACAGATCCGCAGTCCACGTAACACCAAATGAATAAATGATAATTTAATTGTTAATAATTGTGAGGTGTGGAGTGGAGTGGGAGATTGAGATTAGTTAAGGTTATGAATTGCGGTGGAGCGAGATGAGTGTCCCAAATTACACTCTTTTTTCTGGTGCGGAACACTGAGTTTCCCATTTCAACATTATCCTTATTTCAAGTTCCAAACTTGTGGAGTGGAATGAGGAAAGTAATTTGCCAGCAATACGCAATTAATCCCCCTCCCCACCCCTCACCCCAATTTGTGGGTCGTCGTATTTACAGATTCAAAAGCTGAGTTAGAGTATTTATGATTCTCACTTTGGCTTTCTGCTTTTCCGTACCTTCGTCCAGTTCTACTCACAAGGGAATGCCGCCGCATGCACTCTCTCGATTTTAAAAATAATATTTACAATAGATTAGGCCGCACTTGGTTACTACAGATCCAAAGTACCTCGACTGCATTTTGCGCCGTTCGCTCACAATCACGCGCCAAAGTTTAAAAAATGGGTGTTTGATCGACTCTGCAACCCGGTCCGATTGTCGTCCGATTTTTAAAAAATTTGTTTGTGATCTTCAGGACTTTGTATTACAACAAAAATTGTAACTTTTATAATTTCAAAAAAAATTATCTTTTTCTGATTCTTTTTGAAAACCAATTTTTTTGAAGGCACTTAAAATACCCAAATTTTATTTTTGAAATTTTAATTAACTTTTTAGATAATGTTTTAGAAATCAGAAAAACTTCAAATTTTTTGTAAATCCTATACCTATATACGTGTAGGATCTACAGGGTTGCAAAGTTGCAAAAAATCGATTTTTCTTTTTTGGCGCATGATTGTGAGCGAACGGCGGAAAATGCAGTAGAGTTACTTTGGATCTGTAGTGACCAAGTGCGGCCTAATTCATTGTGGTTATTGTTTTTAAAATCGAGGGAGTACATGCGGCGTGCCTCCCTTGTGAGTTGGCTACGCACAATGCTCACGAAGTGGAAAAGAAACTCGTTAATGTCGTTAATGACGAGTACAAAAGCATGAAATGTTGCGAAAGCTCAAGATCCACAATGAAATATGAAATTGATACACTAACAAAGAAATACTGGGGAAACAAACTGCAGTCACTTTTATTAATTGATTATTCTATTCTAAGTAACTAACTGCTCGTGGACAAGGCTGTAATTTTCTTAACTTATTACTAAACCAAACGGCCGTGCAATTATAACTAAAGTCCGCGTACAAGCGAAGTGGTCTAAATGGTTGAAGGGATTCCGGTTATAAGGGACAGAGCTGGTGGGTCCCGTGGTTGGCTTTTAAGGGAACTTCCGTGCATTGAATGAGGAGATGGAGTGGGAGTACTCGGTGTATTGTGCAGGCGTCTGAGGATCTTGTATGGAGATCTATAGTCACCTAATTCCGTCTTGTTCACACGCAATCTCGTTTACTACCTACGCAACTTCACGCATTCATTTCGGACGAATTAGTGAATTAGGGGAATTAAAATGATTGTGAGATGACGGAGAGGAGTACGTCTCTTCTGCTCTGCCTCCTGCGTCTCATGAATATCAAGGAGAAATGAATGAGCGGGATTCGAAACATCCATCTAAACATCCTCGCGTTTCCATTTGCATCTCTCTTCTCAGATGCGTCCCTGCATCTGTGTGCGTCTGTAAGGATGCATAATATGCATTTTGAGCCGCTTAAAAAGGTGCTGCAACTCGCTCGAACTTTTTTGTCTCCTTGTTGCCAAAGTCGCGCTTTTAGTTTTAGTGGCCGAGTCTCTGTCGAGGACGTAGACCTGCAGCTCATTCCCCCGTCCGTCACGATGCACGCACATTCAAAAATGGATTCATATTTATGTCTTTGTGATGCTCTCGTTCAATTTCTTGCATCTCAGTTGAGTGAGTGGTTGAGTGGGTCGCAAAGACGCAACCCAAGAATCCACGTCACTTCATCTCCGTTTTTGGAATGATTGTGTTGGCGGGATAAAAGTACTCAGATGCGTCTCCTCCTCCTCCACCCCTTTCGGAGGAGATGTTTGTTGGTGGAGAAGATTAGAAGATGGTTCTGGAATTCATTCGATGTTTTCCAATTTGTTGGATTTGAGGGGAAATAATTTGGGTGAATAATGAATGTTGGAAAGAAAGATGTGGTTCCTTGATTTTAGTGCTCCTTGAGATATGGTGTCTTTGGATTTGGGTTAATTTTGAGTGTTTGGAGAGGCTGATGGGTGGGAATTGGGAGGAGTCCGTGGGTCTGTGGCGTCTGTGGCGTCTGTGCACTTAGTTTGATTTTCTCTTATAGAGAAATTGGGAGATTGCCGATTGGCTGGAATGACTTAATTGGCTACGGCAGAGCTAATGTCCCGTGGAAGCATTGACTTAATTATGTGTGGAGAGAAGGATACAAATGGGCCTGTAGTTGGGGATGTGTTCGGACGAGCAATAAACGCGGTGGAGTGAGTGAGTCTCTTATCACATTATCTCCAACGCATCTCCTCTCAGTCTCCTAATGCGCTTTCTGATAAAAGTAAAAGAAAAGATAAATAATTAATTAATGGTGTTCTTTTTGGTGAAGGATCAAGTCTCCCTTTCGTTGAGTATCAGTTCATCCTTTTTATTCCCTTCTTCCGTTCCTTCCTTCGTCCGACAGACGAATCTATGGATGGAGCAGGAGATGGAAACTACGGGGCCCGTAAATAATGGAGCCTTTCATCACAAGTATGCGAAGATGTAGGAGAGTGGAGCGGATTGACATTTGAGTTTCTGCATTATTTAATTTCCATCACATATCACATTCCCCGCTCCTCCGCTCCACTCCGCTCCGAAATGTGTCACTCCGAAGATCAATGGCTCCTTCCGTATTTCCAATAGATTCTCCACTCACATTTCCATGTGGCGTCCTGGAGGAGTGGAGCGGCTCGGCCGTGGCTCTAATTTCCGCTCTTCCTCACACACACAAACAAAAAGAGACGAAGTGACTGACAGAAATGGCCAAGTGGGGCTCGTTTCCTTGTTTTGTGGACCATGCTTCCCGGATGTGATTCAGAATATTTCTCATCTTCATTCATCTCATTTCCGCCCCCTCACTTTCCTTTTATCTCCTACACAATCTCCCTTCCGCATCTCCAATCACAGTCCCAATTACCATCCTTACCTGTGTCCGTCCTCCGTTCTCGCGACAACGGAACAAAGCTCCTCGTCTGACACAATGCGCTCAGCTCCTATGCACAATCCAAATCCACATGCAGAGGAGGCGAATCCCGCAGATGCGTCCCATTGAATTCTGGCATTTCTTCCCCCCCCCCCCTCGTGAGGAGAGGGAGTGTTGGTGGGAGTGGAGGGAAGAGGTTTTTCGCAATATGTGCGTGAGATTGGAGCGTAATTAATTGGACTGGTGATGTGCCTTGAGCTGGAGGAGGGTGCGTGGGAGGGGGAGGTGGTGATAATGGATGGATGGTGGGAAATGATGTTGGGTTGGGTAATTAAATGGAATGGATTTATGGGGATGGTGTGTGTTGGTGAGTGAGAGTAAAAAGTAATGGAAGTGCGATGAGTGGAGCCAATGACCGAGGCCGAGTGGAAACTCTCATTAAATCTGTTGGACATTAAATCTTTCCCACAACTTTTAATCATGTGAATGGAGTCAACTAAATGAGTCCGAGTCTCAGGAGTCCCATGCAACGCAGCGCAGCCTCCTCCACACAGAGGAACACTCAGAGATAAGCGGTATTGTCTGCATACAACTTATCACTTACAACCTGGCACATACAACTTGTGGCTAATTCAACCTATTCCGATTCAACTTATTCTGATACAACTTATGACCGATACAACCTATGGTCTATTCAACTTATTCTGATTCAACTTATCCCGATTCAACTTGTGATCTATTAAACCTTTGCCTTTTTGAACCTTTATATTATTTGAAACCAAAAAAAGCGCGAGGAATATCTCATGTCTCTCGCATGTCTGGTTAACTACGTATTGAATATATTTTTTCGTTTTAATTCTATTATTGTAAATAATTAGTTTTATAAGGCTTAAGATCGTATAGTTCATAATAAGCCTAATGCATGTTTTAATTTTTATTTGCAATATTTTACTTCGAATTATACTGACATTCAGAGGATAAAAGTTTAAGTTCTATTACATACATTATATTATGTTTTTGACGTTTGTTTACTATTAGGTATTAGCTAATATTTCAACATTTCCGTCTACTTAAATGTGCTTGTAAATAATTCTAGTTTTATATACACGGAGGCGGCATAGTTCACAATACGTTTAGAGAATATTTTGATTTTTACTACAATATATTACTTTACTTGAAACGACATTTAGATTTTGAATTTTAATAAATAATTAAATGTTATGAATTTTACAACTGATTTGTATATGCCCTTCACTCATGACAGTTGTGTACGCCGTATTTCACACCTGTCCCAACACAAGCCATATAAATGAGGTTCATAAGTCGAAAAAGGCATAAGTTCAATATGTTACAAGTTGAATCGGAATAAGTTAAATCGGAATAAGTTGAATAGGCCAAAGGTTGAATCGGTCATAAGTTGTATTAGAATAAGTTGAATCGGAATAGGTTGAATTAGCCATAAGTTGTATGTGCCAGGTTGTAAGTGATAAGTTGTATCGGATAAGTTGTATCATGGTAGAACCGAGATAAGCCTCACTCCTCATCCACAGACCACCACCACTTTTACGATTCAAATAAAATAAAGGAGTGGGACGCCGTTAATTGGATTTGGGTGGAAAGCGTCTCAGAAGCGAGGAGACAGGGCCATCCTGTCATTAGCATCCCCATTACGCAACCTTAAAAACAAACCACCACTCTGCAAATAAACCTCAACTCGGCAAACACACCACAACAAATGAACTACTCTCCCTACTTACTCTATGCGCCTTTCTTTCTCCCTTTGACTTACCCGCGCATCACCCTTCGGCCCTCCGCTCCTTCTTCCTCAGATTCTCCGGCACTCCCACTTAAAACACGGGAGATGAAGGGATGCAGAATCTTCTTCTATTTCTACACTCCAGTTTCCCAGAAAATACGAGTCACTCCTAAGATGCGAATTTGTTTGATTGACTACACGGCACTGCACTTGACTGGAACTGAGTGGAGCCTCCGAATGTTCACTTGTCCTTCCTCCGGCCGCAGCATTGGGACTGATCCAGTCCTCCTCTCACACGCGCTCTTTCTCAAATGCGGCGGAGACGGAGTGTCTTCTTGTCTTGGGGATGACAGGCGAAGGAAGAATATGAAAGAGATGGGAGACTGGGAGATAGCTATGATAAGCATATTAATCTGACTACACCAACATACATCACATATTCGTTACGTGCATCAAACTTTGGGTCCTCAGTGCATTTATAAGGTTATTAGGCTAGTGCTGTTTTCATGCAACCCGCATGTAGTTACGCATTTTTGCATTCCTGGTCATCTCTAATTCGGTCGCTGTCCATCGGTCTTACCCGCCCTCAGACCCGTTTCCTCAGGTCAGAACCACTTTGTCTGACCAGAATTAGGCTCGGTCGGTCGGTCTCAATCTCCTATCACTCGGTCCAAATCAGCTCATATTCAGCTCGGTCGGTCGGTACCCAGCTCTGTCGGTCGGTATCAAGCTCTGTCGGTCGGTATCAAGCTCTGTCGGTCGGTATCAAACTCGGTCGGTCGGTCTCGAGCTCATATAGCCTCATCCAGATCAGCTCATACTCGGTAAGTTGGTCTCGAGCTCATATCGCCATGTCCGGATCATCTCAACGTCGGGCGGTCGGTCAGTCGGTCAGTTGGTCGGTATTAAGCTCATCTGGTCCCAAGCACCATCACACGCTCAAGCTGCGGTCCCATCTCGAGCTCAAGCTCGGTCGGTCGGTCTCAAGCTCACATCGCACCGTCATACCAGACCACCTCAGTCAGTCGGTCGGTATCAAGCTCACCTGGTCTCCGCTGGTCCCAGGCCCTAAGTTTCCCAGCTCTCTTCTGGTCCCAGACCCAAGCTCTGGTCATAGCTCTCTTCTGGTCCTAGACCCAAGCTCTTGTCCCAGACCCAAGCTCTGGTCCCAACTCTCTTCTGGTCCCAGACCCAAGCTCTGGTCCCAGCTACCTTCTGGTCCCAGACCCAAGCTCTGGTCCCAACTCTCTTCTGGTCCCAGACCCAAGCTCTGGTCCCAGCTACCTCCTGGTCCCAGACCCAGGCTCTGGTCCCAGCTACCTCCTGGTCCCAGACCCAAGCTCTGGTCCCAACTCTCTTCTGGTCCCAGACCCAAGCTCTGGTCCCAGCTCTCATCTGATCCCAGCTCCAAGCGCACCTGGTCCCAGACCCCAACCTCAGCTCTTGGACCTGGTCTCCCATCTCTCCAACCTGGTTTCCATCTTCTCAAACCTCATCCCAACAGCAACAAAACCAGATCTCACCACTGCAGCCAGCTCAATCCATCACATTCATCTACCGTGGAACCAACTGCAACACTACCACCAACCTAATCAAACACGTCTTCATAGCGAATTAGGAATGAACCATCCCATCCTCTTATTTACACAGAGGACGTCCAGTTAGGGTGGACGTTAAGGTGCACTGGGACTTACGACCCCGCCTAAGTGTGCATACCCCCTATCAGTAGTATTGAAACAGATGGGTTAAAACAACAGCGTAAATATCGTAAAATAGAAGTAAACACAAGCAGAAATAAAAGTAAAAGTGATACGGATGAAAAATATGACTTTAAAGTAAAAGCAGAAACTACAACCGTATGGGAAATCTCTAAAAATATCCAAGACGTCTCAAGTGATAATTTAGGCATTTTAAGAGAGGTGGAAAAACACACCCTTACATAAGCAGTAATTTTTATTCAATCTTCCTCCATCATCCAATTCAATCCCTGATTTCACATTCAAAGTTCAAATGATAATTTAATAAATATTTAAAGAATTTGTCGTTGATTTTGCAATGACCACATAGTTGGTCATCGTCATTAAATAGTTGATCTTATTTTAAGCTCAGATGAAATTTCCCTCTGATTAGAATTTTCATAATATCAATATCAAGAATATTATAGAATAATAAAATACTCTAGAATTAAATAACAGTCGAAATATGTATGATTTAAGAATGACAAGTTGGTAGTAAGTGGATTAAGCTTATCATGCAGTTTGTTGTTTACAAACAATCCGTGAACTATATACTCATGCATCAAACAAATTATACATAGGCATGCTGTAAGGATAAATATATATATCATAAAAATGAACATGCATCATTATTCCACATGCTCATACTGGCATTTAATAAAGGCTTATGAAAATGTATAACTTATAATTTAAACTAAAATTATGTAATACTTAACCTATGGTGGTACGTAGTGTGTGTACGTTAAGACATACTGATGAGTAATACCTGGTGTGATAGTACTCATATATGTATGTCCTAATACCCTCCTTTTTTTATTGTTGTCGTCTAAAAGGCGGTATACGGCAAGCGAAAAAACCCTCTTATCGGGAGTGTTGTTATTCCTTTTCATCTGTAAACTTCACTTACAAGAATCTTAGATGGCTCGTTCTGATGGTTGATGTAGGTAGTTTCTTGTCCACTGCTAGTGGTGCTTGTGATTGTATAAATACAGTAACATTTCCCTACTCAGCTGTGAGTTGTTGTAAGCCGTGTAGTGTCGCAAGCATACTTCTCCTACGTATCTCATTATTCTCATCCACTTCACTTCTTCTGTGAATAAGAATCGTCCCTTTGCTCCGGTGGTGTTGTTTTTCCAAGTTACTACCATCAGGTCTTCCTTGTCTCGGTGGGGCTACAGGTGTTTGTGTTGGTACTTCCGTTCCAAGTAACTGCAGCTTAGCTTGCTGCTTCTTCTCTCCCTTCTCTTTTATCGTCTCCCAGTAACTCCCTCTCCACCCACGTTTCAAAAATGCTGCACTTAGCTTCCAATTAATGTATACAGCTGTAATAGTCATACGCAGAAAAACAAAAATGATTAGAATCAACTACATATACCATTGAATACTACTATCTCTTTCCCATGATGACGTGTCTATGGAGTTGTCCTCCTCGTCGTATGTGATGTTCAAATTGGTCTTGTCTATTTTTATTGATATGTGGTAGTCAAGTGAGTTCACTAATAGAGGGTCTTCATGCTAGTTAAAGATAATGTTGAGCACATATTCTCTATATGTGTTGTTAGCAATAGTGAATGTTGTTGCGATGGGCAGTAGGAATATTTCATTGGGGCAGGGGATGCGTCTAGTGGTACCTACGCGCATGTTCAAGCCTGGACAGTATATGTGAAAGAAAGCATTATATACTATGACTTGTACACTTCCCTCCGCGTCTGGTGCTGTGCCATTTCGACAGTTTTGAAGTACATACTTAAGTTTGTCTTCATACGAGTTTCGTGGCTTACATTTTGGGTGTGTTGTTGCTACCACTCTGTCCATGAAACTTCAGTCGAGCCCTGTATTGAATTTACAGTCTTGTTTCCTTAAAAGCAAAGCATTTAGTGGTCTTGATATTTCAAATCACACGTCTGATTTTTCATCTTCCATAATAACGTAAATGGGTCAGCTACGACAAGTGTCAGGTTAGGATTGACGAGTAGCACAATGAAACTCAGGTGTAAATTGCCCATTTTTACATCACTCCTACATTGTCGAAATTCTGCTAGTTCCAGTAGACATAGATCCCCGCACGGTAGAGTGAAGTTCAGGAAGTCAAAAAGTTCGTCACCCATATGACCACCGCTTCCTGATCCTCTTGGTGTGTTAAATCATCGCTCCGCTTTGGGTGAGTCTTGATACTAGGTAGGCAATATCAAACTCCAGTCGCTCGATCTCTTAAGGTGAGTCCTTCCGTTCGCTAATAATTTGGTTAACAGCATCAGAGATTTTCGTCATTTTTTGCAGAAGGCTTTGAAATTCTGAGTATCTTCCTTTATTTTCTGCTCCAGTTTGTTAAAATGTTAGGCTAGTTCTAACTCATGTACACTGTTAATTTTAGCTTCGTGTTCGGCCTGGTATGACATCCTGAGTCCCGCACTGGTGAAAACAGCGATTGCCGTCATTTTAATATTCGTGAAAACGGATCTTCTTCTCCTGATTTTGGTCTTGATGGGAGGGAAAGGGGGGAGGGGGGGGGGGGGCAAATCGCCCTGAAAGGCAGAAAAAAAGTCCTCCTATATTCTCTTTGACATTGAGTTTTGAGTTCGTGACCCTCAGTTTTCATTATTTAATCTAGATACCTCAATAAATCGCATGGTGATAATAAGCAAATTTTGATGTTATAAGAATTGTATCTGTATAATAGTGGGTGCTCTGATCTCCGCCAAATGACTGGTCCTCCTTTATCTACAGTTTCTGCTCCGCCGCCAAGTATAAACATAAAGAAGTACATACAAGAAAAAATAGTCGAAGTGTAGAGTGGTTAGGAGTGCGCGATCTCTTTGGTGGTAGTGGCTGCTCCTCTTCCCTCCTTGCTCTGTGCAGTGTAGACTTGCCAATATTTCGTCGAGTTTCGTACTGTCTGTTCTTGTCTGAAACAGAATTTCATGTTTCTTCTTATTTTGTTGTCTTTTTGTGAGAAGTACTTACTAAGTACCCTTCTTCCCTCCTTACTGTTGTGATTGTGGTAGATAGGTCTGGACGATGTAGAATTTCCTCAGTGACCTCGTTCCCCGTTTTGATATTCGTGAAACTCAGTACTGAGTAGTTCTACTGAACCTCTGTTTTGTACACTGGCCCTCCTTCCCTCCTGGCTGTTTGCAGGATTTGTGTTGGTGGTCGGTGTTGTTTTTCTTCTTCCTTTCTGCTGGCGTTGTTGAGCTCCGGAGTGTGTGGAAGGTTTATTTTTCCATGTTTTTGTGCTCGATGTTTGCCCCATGGTGAAGAGTGCTCCTCTGGTGGTGGTGTGTACAGCTATACTTGCAGCTTGTACTTTCTCCTGTCTGGTGGTATAGATTGAGAGACCCTTTGGTCCAGAGTTAAATTGTACTCTTTATTTGGTCGTGGTGGTATGTACGGCATGGTTGTAGGCGCGTACTTCCTTCTGGCCAGTGGAAGAGTCAAAATTTTTGTTCTGGGTGGTCGAGTGTGCTCCCTCCTGGATGAAAGCGAAGTGTGCTATCTTCTTGCCTGTGGACAAATTAATACTCTCCTTACCGGTTTGTGTCCAGACTGATTTTGGTGCTCCTCCTTGTCCGGTGGAAGTCCTGGTGGAAGTTAGAGTCTTTTTTGATTTTTTTTGTGTTTTTGGTGTGCCTGGACTCGTCATGCCCTTGTGCACTTTGTACCTGGTTAGTACTGGTGGTGGGGATTGAAGACAGGGTTTTCTCGAAAACGATTTTCTTTTTGTTTGCCTTTTTCCAGATTGTTCGTTTGGGACGTCGTTTGGGCTCCGGTGGTGGAGATGGTGTGCGTAGTATAAAGTTCATGAAGTGACCTGCCCTCTTTGCTTTAAAAATAGAGCAGTTTGGCTTACGTTATTTTTGGTGGTGGTCCTTCTGGTCACAGAAGGATTGTGCTCTTTCTGTAAGGGATGGAAAAGCGGAGGAAAATTGTCGGTTGATGATTGAGGTTCTTGATTATTTGCTCCTCGTCCCTATCAGTGTAGTAGATGCTGTTCCTACTACTTTTTTTTTCTACCACTCTAACCATGAAGGCTCGGTGTTTGTCCTTTAACTTCTTTTCGGATTGATCCTCAGACTGTTCGTTGTCTGACTCCTGTAGATTATCCAAAATTACTAGTGTTTTCTTCTTTCCTTTACCCGTTTGATGTTGAGGGTTCAGAGTTTCTGATTCTTGTATGAATCGTGTTGATAGTAGGCCTTTATTCGGTCTCTATGAACGTCTGATTGGTGGTGGTTCAGGTGCTTGTGGAATTTCTGGAATTTCCTCACCACCAACAGCTCCAAAGAATTCTTCACCATTAATAACAAAAGATACTGTCCCAGTACGTTGGCTCAGACTTTTATGTGTTGTAGGGGTTTGTGCGCTCTTCCACTCAATTACTGTCTCAGGGATTAGTAATTCTTGTGTGTTGTAATTAGGAGTGGTTCTTTTGTGTTGTATTCTTCCATGTTCAGGGAAAATTATGGGTTTCCGTACTTCCGTAAATGACGCGTTTGCATCCAGTCCTCTAAGCTCCTGAACCGCCTTTGTTGGTCTTATTTCTAGAGATCAATCTATTATATTTCCTGAATC
Organism: Dicyrtomina minuta; assembly: GCA_949802685.1. Taxonomy (NCBI): domain Eukaryota; kingdom Metazoa; phylum Arthropoda; class Collembola; order Symphypleona; family Dicyrtomidae; genus Dicyrtomina; species Dicyrtomina minuta. The sequence continues at coordinate 72,970,764 of OX461811.1, forward strand.
GTATTCGAAAATTATATTTATTGTGCAGTTTGATAATTGCTAGGCTAAAATTTCTATGACTGAGTAGTCTTCTACTGCTGGTGCTGGTTGATTGCATTGAATTTTGCTTGGGTCAAAATTTGGTTTTTCTGTCAAAGGTATGTGCCCTAATTATTCAGACCTTGATAAACACATACGAATTTGATCGCATATAATTTGAACTGCAATTTTTGTGGGATACTAAGCCAAATTTCTTTCCAATAATATTTTAGCCAATCTTGTGCCCAATGAAGTCTGTAAATGACGTCTAAAACTATTATCTAGTTGACTTTTCTGTTCTTGATCCAACCATTCCCTGTGTATGGCTATAGCTGCCGTATTTATGGAAATAGATGAATTTGGAGTGGTTTGTTTTATCTCCTACGAAATTTCCTTTTGATTTTCAAGCGCCTCTTCTGGACAAAACATAAAAGCTTGATATTCGGATTCGTGTACAGAAAGTTCTTTTTGTACCTGACTGCTGAAGATTGTGGGAAATGGATGTTCAAAAAAATGTTTGGGCAAGTCTAGTGATATTGTTTGCCACATTTTTGCTAACGTAGCACCCGTTAGACCTATTCTTTTTACGTATTTGAATATTAGTTCCTTTAATTGGTTTTTGCTGTGGAACACCGTTTGTTTATTGGTTCAAGACTGGTTCCCAACGTTTTTTAAATAAGTCTCGTTCTTTTATTTTGTCAAAAGTCTGTTGATCACAGTCAGTGGTCCACAGTCGCGCACTTTCTGTCCAGTGTATTGAACTATCTGATAGTAGTAGCACTACTCTTTTCCCGGATTTCTTCCATTGCTTTATAAGATGGTGGTCCTCCTTTGTTTTTCAAAATAGTTCCGGCAGATGTCCGAATAATCGAATACACAGGTTTAGTATCCAAGTTCCATAATCTTTAAGTATGCTGGTTTCTTCCGTTATTTGATCCCGTGTTTCTGGTGATTGAGGGTATACATCCTGTCTAACCATTATCGCCTTGAACGGAGGAGTGGCTTCAGCTTCCTGTCTTGATCTTCTCACATGTCTTTGAGACAGCATGTTACTGTTCATATTACGTAGGTGGAGGGGGGCATTGCGTCCCATGTTTCATCAACACCCCTTATTAATCCGTAGACTTGGATGTTGGCGTCTAGTAGATTGCTGTAGACACTTCTATCATTTGAATCAGTAACATTTTGGAGCATGTATTCTCGCGCTCTAGGTATACGTTCACCCTCTCTGGAGGATAATGGTGACGGTGTTCACTCACATAATACATTTGGTGCCACTACCTCTGGATAGTTATAACTTAGAGGACTTATTGAGTTTGATGTTGTCGGAATATTTTCTTGATGAGGAACACTCCTCTGTTCAGGGGTAATAGAAATTCTTCTACTAACTTCTCTTCCTCTACCTCTTCTTGGTGGTGTGTAGGGTAGGGGTTGGACCAGAGTCAGATTTTGAGGTGGAATTATCTGTCTTCTGAGTCTGGCTAATTCAGCTGCATTTAGCTAGTTTTGAGTTTGAACATATCTTTCCGTATGTAGATTGACATAGTTGGTCATAAGTCTAAACATGTCCTGAAACGGGTCTATCTCTACAGGTTCTGGTTCCACTTCGTTCCAGTTACCTATCGCGAAGAACGATTGGGACACTTCATCTTGGGAGTGTAAGTGTGTGCTTGAAGTACTTGGTGTACTAACTTCTTGGTTTGCTGACGATCTCGTGGACGTTACTAGTTGTGTCTCCTGAGTCGATGTGTCCATTCTTTCAGTAGAAGCCTCAGCTAGTGTAGAATGATTCTGTTGCTGTTGTAATCCTGAGGCTCCAGCAAAAGCCACGATGTTTTCCTCTGATTCTGGATTAATCCTCAGTCAAGCTGGGGGTAGGGAGTCGACATCTCGTTCGGGTGAGTTGTTTTTCAAGTGCTCCGTTTTGAGTTGTGGTGCTCCGGTGGAGGCTCTCCCTGTCTCTTTGATATTAAAAGAAGTCGAGGTCCTCTCGGTTAGGGTTAGTTGTACACCCCCTTCCACTGCTACATTGTTGTTGGTATTTTCCTGTACTTCGTTATCATTAGATTCTGTGGCTGGGGAAAACTGATGGACTGGTGTGGTGGTGGTGGGGACTGCTGAGCTAAGGGCGTAAACGGGTTTATGGTCGACTCAATATGCTGAGCTCTCGCTCGTCTAAGTGCCAATACTGTTTCCTATTTTTGCCTAGTTACACTAGTCCTAATTAGTCCATTTGGTGGTGGCGGTAGCTGTACAGGTTCCAGATCAGAATCGGTGTCATCACTGGAGCTATCCGTCCAATCATTTGTTGTTGAATTGGTCTCGACTCCTCGTCCAGGTCAAAGTAGGTATGCATGGTGTAGTTTGCAGTTGGTAGTTATCGTCAGTGGCTTTTAACAGCTCCAGTAGGATTTCGGGCGTTTGATTTTGGGAAACTCGCCATGTCTGCAAAAATCCAACATATTCCTTTTGATCCGAGAGTTTACTTACGGTAAGGCATAGAACGGTCTCATTGTCTATTCTTCTCCTAGCTCGGTCGAGATCGTTGTTAATGGCTAACAGCTGATTTAGATAACTGTAGCCGCCGCCCGCACTCATGCGGATGCTAAAGAACTTTTCTGCAAGTTGTACTCGTTCATCTTCTTTTTTGGGCTCGAACATTTGTGCGAGTTCTTCCATGAGGTCATGTGCCAAGGTAATGTGGTGCACTTTAAAAAGTGCATCTCTATGAAGGCCAGAATGTATTGACAAAACGGCGGTGTTATTGGCGGCCTCCCAGTTTGCTATGTCGGTTGCTTCCTGATGTGTTAGTGGCAATGCAAAAACTGGTTTGGGATATGATCCGTCCACTATGACTCCTTAGTGAACGGTACTTAAAGCAATTCTCATTTCGACGATCCCCGAGTAGTTTGATGGGACTGATAATTTTTCAAAGTCGACTAATGGTCTATTGAAGGTTTTGTTACCCGACATATTGTCCTGAGTATGTTTCTTGGCCGCCGCTCTAAGTATATTGAGTCTAGATATTAATGCCGCGTTCTCTAACTGCAGTGGTACGCTCGTTTTTTAGTCAGCCAGCAGGTGTTCAGATGCTTTTAACTTAGCTTGCAGTTCCTTTATCTTTCTAAGATAATAGGACTTAACTTTACGTACCCCGAGCTCGTAGTGTTTGTTAGCTTCAACTACCGTCTGCTCTGCAGTGAGTACAGGCTCCGTTGATCTTCTTGTTTGTGGGCCTGACTTTACGACAACCTTGCCTGTAAAGATTTGGGGAACAGAGGATGATTCCGGAATTCTGGAACTCGGCGGTAGCTGTGGCTGCTCTACCTACGATTCTGGAATACCCTCGGTCTTGAATACTGGTTTCTTGTGTGACATGGGATTATTGTTTCTACACTTTGTCACTACCACTTATAATTTCACTAGCCACACCCTGGAACTACTTTAGTGATGTGGAGGAAACTGAGAACTGTTCTTTACAATACCATATGAAAAGTCTACACTGGGGTTGTGGTATAAATAATACACCTCTACGAGCTGGATAGTCTTTTTAACTACGTGGGTCACAGTATTCTTCCACTATGGGTCATGTTTACCTAACTTTAGTGGGGCTCTTGCGCTAGAAGCTATCTCAGTCACGGAGTCTGTGGATTGAATTACGCTTTTTAATTTACTTTTTAAATTTTATTTGTTAACTACCTGCATTCTTAACAAAGTTGCTAAGTAGTTTTGATGTTGATTAACTTTCTGAACCTATCAAGATATTACTCTAGGAAATTTTGTAAATTTTGTTTAACAGCTGTTGTATACTTTCGTAAATAAAAAATTCGATTTCAAAGATAAAAGTTTGGAAATTTTGGTGTTAATTTTGTATTTTAGTTTTACGTAGATTTGATTTTAAACCTTCTGTTAAGAGACGGGCGTGATAACGTATTGAAAGGTAACAAGATTAAACAGATTCACCCTAGTGGACATCTGTATAGTGCTGACACGGGTCAAAGACTAAGACTTATTAACCCAGTAGTAATGAAACAGATGAGTTAAAAAAACAGCGTAAATATCGTAAAATAGAAGTAAACACAAGCAGAAATGAAAGTAAAAGTGATACGGATGAAAAGTATGACTTTAAAGTAAAAGCAGAAACTACAACCGTATGGGAAATCTCTAAAAATATCCAAGACGTCTCAAGTGATAATTTAGGCTTTTTAAGAGAGGCGGAAAAACACACCCTTTCATAAGCAGTAATTTTTATTCAATCTTCCTCCATCATCCAATTCAATCCCTGATTTCACATTCAAAGTACAAATGATAATTTAATAAATATTTAAAGAATTTGTCGTTGATTTTGCAATGACCACATAGTTGGTCATCGTCATTAAGTAGTTGATCTTATTTAAGGCTCAGATGAAATCTCCCTCTGATTAGAATTTTCATAATATCAATATCAAGAATATTATCCTTGGTTCGACCGCCAAAGAGGACGGTAATACACTGAAGAGCTAACGAAAATAATAAATTAAAACAAGTTATTTAACCAGGATATTTAATTAGAACCAGATCGTAGGCTACACGTACAGAGGCCTTGAATCCCCTGCTATCCGAATCAAGTCGAAGATTAGCATAAAAACCGAGTAGTGATACTGAATTGTGCAATTCCGAAAGGCACAAAAACTGTCAAATCCACTGTGGAAGAAAAAAGACCATAATATTAGGAAACCACAAAACCTGAAACTGAAACCTGATCTGAGATAGTGGAGCGTGTGAGGACACAATACACAAAATTGCATATCCACCAGTGGTACTAAATCCCCACCAGCCCTACATTTTACGCACTCCACCTTTACCAACTGACAACTTAAACTGAGGCAACAACCAACAACAAACTTCAAGCGAGAAACAAAAACTTGTTGAAAATTGAAATCTCAAACAAAACCCCGAGAATAAAATTCATGAAGATGCTGGCATAATTCCTCACCATCACGTTCTGAGTTATGTACCCTTATCAATAATATATAATGGCAACTTAAAACTCAAACTTAATTAACATCAAACTTTAGACCGAAAACTTCTAACATCAATGCCAGTCAACATTAAAGTAATCCGTAATTGCAGCTGTTTTTAAATTTTGAAATATATTTAGTTCTGACGATCGGTATAGGCATATTATCATTAAATCAATTGTAACTCTAAGCAGTGACTTATACGGTACACCCTAGGTATATAGGTCACGCCAAAAATTTTCACGAATTCTCCCTACCAGCCCTATACATGACAATTATCTTAGGCGATGCCAAGGATGCTGTCACTGTGTAGGTCTGTTGGCTTGAGTTTTTCATGATTTGCAATATACAGTGGGACGCAATTTAAGACGGAGCTGTACAGCGGGACACTGATAACACGGCTTTCAAGTGATCTTCTATTTACTAATACTACAGTAAGACCCGGATAATACGGCCCTCATAGTATAACACAAATAACTAGTACACTACAGTAGGACACACATAAAACGGACGCGGATTAAGAACTGACTTGACGGGGAAGGAGCAAGGGTTGATGCGAATGCACGCCTAAGCACCAGCTAATACGCACAGCCTAATAAAACAGAAACGGATAAAGAAGTGACTAGACTGAAAAGAAGTAAGGGCTGATGCGAATGCACGCCTGAGCACCAGCTATTACGCATAGTCAAATCGAAAGCACTGTAACAACATAACTTGTGATAGCTAATGGGGATACAAAGATACCCGCAGCGACCGGTGCCCCCAGCACAAAACGACCAAACAACACAAGAAACACACCCTACTGAAAAAGCCACCAACAAAAGAGGCAGAGACAGCGCAGACTCATCCACCAGAACTTCAGGAAACGTAAAAAATAACAAAAGCAAAGAAATGGGAGAAGAAATGAGGGAAGAAATGAGAACACTGTTTGCACAGCTCAATAGCAAGATGGACACGCAAGCTGAAGCACAAAGCGAACGGCTAGAGGTCTCCACGAACGCTATCCTCAAAAATGTCTAAGAGATACGTGCCAAACTAGAGGAGCAACACCGACTCTACGAGGAGCTGTTAGCACGGACAAAAACACTAGAGGAGTCTGTCACTAACCTTACGACCACTAACACTTTTCTGGAGAATGAACTGGCCAAATGCAAAAAGCAAATTGAGAGAATCTCCAATGACGCCAGACAATACAACATACTTATCAAAGGAATAGCTGAGTCAGGCACGGAATCAAAAGACAATCTCAACCAGGCAGTTATCAAATTAATACATACTGAACTTAGGATAAAAGCAGACGTTGAAGTAATAAGACGTCTCGGGCCGTATGAAGAAGGAAAGAGCCGTACCATCCTAGTCACCTTTCTAAAAAGGCAAGACAGAACAGCAGTCCTTAAGGCCAAGCAACAACTCAAAGGCAGAAGCGGAGGCCCAATATTTATAAATGCGGACCTACCTCTGGAATTAAGTAAAAAGAGATTTGAGAAAAGAGAGAATAAGAGACTGACGAAGACGGAGATGGACACAAACAATGGACAAACAGCATAGGAACTCGACAGGCACATACAACACCATGTAAAAACTGTAAATACAATCTTATACTGGAACATAAACGGCATTAATAACTGTACAAACGACAAAGCAAATACTGTTTGAAAACTTGACGTGGATATCTTCTGTTTATCTGAAACTTGGACTAGCGTGATAACTAACGGCTTGGAAAAAATTTTCCACGAATTTAAATTAAATGTTATCCCAGCGGTAGGAGAAAGAGAAAAAAAGAGTGGAGGAATGATTATCGGCTTTCAAAACAGAATAAATAAACAATGCAAAATTATCCATACTGACAGATTTAAAATCCTCATAGAAGTTTTACTAAATGGCACAAAAGTTATACTCTGTTTTACTTACATACCGCCCACACCACAATATGATAAACAACTGGACAATCTCATGGAAAAAAGGATAGCCACAAACAATTTTAAATACGTCCTGATGGGTGACTTTAACAGCAGAGTAGGAAAATTCCAAAATCTAACTAATAACACACTAGTCTTTAACCAGATACGACACACAACTGACGGTGGTGTAAACAAACGGGGCAAGAAACTGATTGATTTTATTCTAACCAATCAGCTAGCAATTCTTAACGGCAGAAGTTTATCTGACAGATTCGGAAAACCAACCTACATAGGACAAAACGGACACAGCCTGATTGACCTATGCATTAGCAGCAGCAATGCCATTGACGAGTTTAAAGACTTCAAAGTAATTGAGAGTATCGAATCGGACCACCTTTCTATACTGTTAAGTGCTCAGAAAAATAACCAGAATGTACAACAAATCGTGATCAAACCAAGTAACAATATAAGATGGTGCAAGGACAAAGCCTTGACATTCCAACAAAATCTAAGCATGAACAGCACAGAGCTTGACTTTAGTAATTGCAGCTACTCTCAACTACACAAGCTAATACAACAGACTGCTAAACAAACAGAAATGGCCCCAAAACGTAACAATAACAGACAAAACTTTGAACCAAAATGGTTCGACAAGGAATGCAGTGAAGCTAAAAGAAAAACACTTTCGTGGCTCCATAAATATAGAGAAACCAAATGCTCAGATTGCATTGACACGGACAGTCTAGACCGCTTTCTACAAGCCAAGAAAACATACCGAAGTCTTTGCTGTGACAAAAAGAAAACTTTCTACAGTAAAATCCAAGAAAAAATCCATCACAGCAAGGACTCGGCAGGGTATTGGAAAGCCATCAATATTTTCAGAGACAAAAAATACAGTTTTAGATCAAATCATATTGCAAAGGAGACTTGGGACGCACACTTTAGATCTGTTTTTGAAAGTGTTAGCGAAAACACAGGAAAAGTTGTCGACCAAGAAAAGGAAGTAGAAGGTTAGGTCGAGAAGGTTGACCAAGAAGAAGAACTGAGTCCTTTGTACTCGACGGAGAGATAACTATAACGGAGTTGATAAGAGCCACCAGCAAACTAGCGAATAACAAATCTCCAGGGGCGGATGGCATACCTAACGAGGTATGGAAAACTCTAGACAGTACTTGTTATGATTACTTACTTCAAATTCTCAATAAAGCCTTACACGAACGGATACCAGAAGAGTGGGGAGAAATCATAACAGCACCAATCTACAAGAAAGGTGACGACTGCCTTCCTAGTAATTACAGGCCCATCGCACTTATCAACACCATAACCAAGCTCTACACCTGCATCATGTTGAACAGACTCAACTCTTACTGCTCTATAAACAACATCATCTCAGAAAATCAGGCAGCGTACAGGAAAGAAAGAAGTTGCACAGATCACCTATTTGCTCTTTATACATGCATTCTCAATCAGCTGAACAGACCAGCGTTGCAAAAGAAAGGCAAGCTCTTTGCTCTTTTTGTAGATTTCAGCCAAGCTTTCGATTTAATTAAAAGAAACAAGCTATGGATCAGGCTAAAATAAGCGGGACTAAGTGAACAATTTGTAACAAACATCAAAGAGCTGTATGACCAGGCAAAAACCAAGGTTCGCTGTAAGGATGGCTTTACTGACATGATCAAAGTGATGGGCGGTGGGCTGCAAGGAGAAACTCTTTTCAGCATATACATTGACAAAATTACTGAGATTCTCCGAAACAGTGGAATTCAAGGAATACGAATGTTTACAATCGAACTATTTATTCTGCTCTATGCAGACGACATAATACTACTTGCCTCAAATGAATTGGATCTACAAAGACAGATCAACACGCTTAGTAATTTTTTCAAAGTGAATGACTTAAACGTCAACTTAGGCAAGACTTAAGTCATGATCTTTAGGAAAGGAAATGAACTACGCAACTCAATAAGATTTTACTGGGAGAGAGAGCCACTAGAAATAGTAAATAAATACGTCTACTTAGGAGTCCCTTTTACTCACAGTGGAATCTTTAATGAAGCCAAAACGCACTTCTTTAACAAGGCTAAGGCGGCTCAGTCAAAGCTTTTCGAGCTCTTTTATCGCGCCAAAATAAAGGACGTAAAAATACACCTCAAACTTTTTCAATCGCTAGTCAGCTCGGTACTTATGTACGCAGCACTAATATGGGGCCTTCGCTACTGCAAAGATTTCGAAACTTTCCAGACCGCATTTCTCCGACGGCTCACAGGCACTACCAACTCCACTCCTGGATTTTTTCTTCGATTGGAAACAGGAGCACAAAACATCAAGCTAATATTATTTAAGTCGTTGATTAAGTTTCTACTGAAGACACTAAATGCAAAAGAAGACAGCATTATCTCAAACTGCTACCAAGAATCGCTGAAGCTTAAAGCCTCAGATACCCGATATAACTGGATACTTCAAATCAAGAAGCTTTTGGCGGACGCATCACTTGAAGAAGTCTTTGAAAATCTAAACGGGGAATATCTCACAAAATACAGAAATGAAATCATCGAGAAATACCGACTAAGCTGCATTAACAATGACGTCCTCAGAATGCAGAACTGCAATGCAATGAAATTCTATACCTCTATAAAGACCCTCGCACTAAAATCAGACTACTTTGAAATGAACTTAAAATGGAACATGGCAAAGTTTGTACTAAACCTGAGAACTGGCCTTCCTAGAATAGTACTTAGGGGAAAAGCAACCAATCTAAACGGCATGAACAAGATATGGAAACGAGATGGTTTTGACTGTGATCTTTGTGGCAAAGAAGTGGAAGATGCTTTTCATATAATGCTTGACTGTCCGCATTACAAACCACCCCGGACAAAGTTCCTCATGAAGCTATCCACCAGCAGACCGACGAGGGAGAACCTCATCTTAGCAATCTTCAGAAGCTACCCTGACGCAGAGGGCTTTCAGCAACTCTTTAATTTCTGGGATGAAGCTCTACGAATCCGAAAATTCTACTTAAGCTGCATCGAAGGAACATAACTCAACAACCATAACACTTATCACATAACACATTATTTATCTATCTATTATTTTATCACTTTATTACTTATAGAAATGAAATATATGCTCTGTAAACTCAATATTACTTGACACTATAATGACATGATTACTATACGAAACGCAGTTTTTACCATTTATTTTTACAGCACAACCAATAAACCAATACAAAAAACCTTTACTTATAATATATTTAAATTACCAAGGATCATTTGATCTTTGATCAAATTGTAAATAACCACTTTGTAAAAACTTAACAATGTTGTATGGGCTGACGCCAAATCGACCTAATGAATAAATTATTATATTATTATTATTATATCAAGAATATTATAGAATAATAAAATACTCTAGAATTAAATAACAGTCGAAATATGTATGATTTAAGAATGACTAGTTGGTAGTAAGTGGATTAAGCTCATCATGCAGTTTGTTGTTTACAAACAATCTGTGAACTAAATACTCATGCATCAAACACATTATACATACTCATACAGGCATTTAATAAAGGCTCATAAAAATGTATAACTTATAATTTAAACTAAAATTATGTAATACTTAACCTATGGTGGTACGTAGTGTGTGTACGTTGAGACATACTGATGAGTAATACCTGGTGTGATAGTGCTCATATATGTATGTCTTAATAATAATGGATAGGCCCATTTGTGTCTGGCCCCAGTTTGGAATGACTGCGAACCAAAATCCAATTTTATTTTCAACCTTTAGCAATGCTCCCCATTTAGACCAATTATAACCCTGCTACCATCTAACTCAGCAGACAAGATAAAGTTGTTCAGGAGAATTTTTGTCTAAACCGAAAAAATCAATAGTGGCCTGGCTGAAGGGGGGCCGATCCCATTCAAAATTGAACAGAAAGGCATTTACGCGCCAATATAAATCCGCAAATAAAATCTTTCATACAAAGGATTGTAGGCTTGGCAGCCAATTATTTGATACAAGAGAAAATCGAAATGCAGACGACAGAAGTCTCTGCCTGGTCCATCTGTTCCTGACCGTGCTGTATCGAAAGTCTAAAACTCAAACTAACGTCTAAGTCATACGCCTCACAGTCCAAATCATAAAGAGTCGCGCATAAATGACATTAGTGGCAGGGTAAGTGGGGCCCGATGATATTTGTGATCATAAAGGTATAGCGTGGGGGTCTCACGGTCCTTTGCAAAGATAATGCCATTTACTGATGGTTATGTGATGCGAAAGTGAAGAATGATTGATTTCTCAGTCTTCCACCACCTTTTTGAATACAGAGTCAGAGTTTCACAAATACTTGTACTTTATTTGCGATATTCAGTGGACACTTTTGTCTTTTTCACGGATACTTATAATAATCTGGTGAGTATTATTCATTATTAACTAAATATCCCTAGAAACAAAAAGAAATTCAGTCATAAAGCATTGTCAACTATCAATGTTTGCTTGATTGTTTCTACTTTTTAATGCAATTTCAGATTGTGTGGAGAATTTGGGAAAAAAAACATCTTTCATAATGGCACCGGTGCAGGAAGGCAAGGAAGAAAGCATAGGTAAAAAATTACACGCAGAATGCGAATTGCCTCAGGCGAAAATCACACAAATAGAAGGTACGCTGTTGATAAAGGGAAATTTAAAATTATTTTATTATTGCGTTTGCTAATAAATATCGATGCTATAACAAGACATCATTAATTATTTTAAATTTTAAATATATACTTTTAATGTTTATATAGGCGCTTACCCTTTAGCAGACTACGGATCATGGGCTAACAAGAATATTCTTGTATACGGTATTTCGGTAATATCTGGGCTTGAGATCAGTGCCCAACTAAATGTTGATCAAACCAATAGAGTTCTGGATATGACGATGGAATACGTTAAACAAATTTCTGAAGTGAGTTTTATTGATATTTTAATTTCTATTTTTCTACATAATTTACCGGCTATAGATATCAAAATACTTCGCCAATTTTAAAACGTGATGTACCATTCAAAGGGTGTTCTTCGGAAACTCATGCCCCAACATGCCATCTCATGCCCAACTTCGATAACTCATGCCCCACAATAAATTCGTAAAATTATAAAATTTTGAGCCATTTTTCCGTGCTTTTGTTATTTTTTCAGTATTGTCTACCCCTCAAAGTATGTTATCATTGAGGTTAGGTTAGGTTTTGGGGGGTTGGGGGGCAGGGGGTAGGAAAAACTGATTGGAAACGGTTAGGTTATATTTTTTCCCTCAGCCGCCGGAGCATATTGAATTTGCATGCCAATTTACAGGACTTTAAATAAAATATCTTTGGATTTCAAAAAACTGAAATTTTGATACTTAGTCGGCCTATAAATACTACAGTTCTTCTTCAATTTTGATGAAATTAGATTTTTGTGATCCTCAGTCTGTTTTCTGAGAACTGATTTTAAGGTTTACAAAAAATCGAAAATTTCCATTTGAAAAAAAGGTTTTAAATATTGGGCCTCAAAAATATACATATTTTTCTATTTTTTTTTTAATATTTGAACTTTAACGGGGCACTGTGACCAAACCACCCAAAATGCACTGGAGTTGCTATGGATCTGTGCTATTAAAAAGTAGCCTAATTTTTTGAAATGTCTCTTTGAATCGAAGTGTACTATGTCGCGTTATTCTCTTATTAGCATGCAGATCTGAGTACAACTACAATAATTACCTATATTTCGATTTTTCTTAAAATTGGCGAAAAATATGTCGCAAGATTGTATGTCTAATGCAAATTTGAAAATGGCCACGCGAAAGAGCGTCGTTTTTACTGCATAGTAGATGTCGGTTTTTTAAACTTCAAGAAAAACTTGGTTGGAACTATCTATATGAAAAATCGATGTTTCCCCGTTTACGCAATGCTAATATATTATATTTTTAAAAAATGGTGGTGGGAATCAGGTTGTTTGAATTACAAAATATTTTGCAAGCAGTCTTAACAACCATTAATAAGTAGTTTGAAAAATAACTTGAAGCTCTGTGAAGCATTTCAAAATCCAAAGACATTTTATTAAAAGTTCCGTAAATTGGCATGCAAATTCAATGTGGCGGAGGCGGCTCCGCCTAAGGCGGGAGGGAAAAATATATAACCTATCCGTTTTCAGGCAGCTTTAGGAGCCTGATTCAGTTTTTATTCGGTTAAATTTCGATTATTTTAAAGGTTTATGCTTTTTAAATTGAGGCATGAGTTATCAAAGTGGGGGCATGAGTTATCGAAGTTGGGCATGAGTTATCGAAGTTGGGCATGAGTTTCTGAAGTAACCCCCATTCAAACGGTAATGACAAGTACATTTTGATATTGGATTATGGATGAATTTATTAGCACAAGTTTTTTATTTTGTCGCAAAAAACCGTTAATGTTTTTGAAAACTCCGCATAAAAAATTTTGTATGCGTCGGAAGCATAAAAAATACCCGTTTTCTTAATTTGTTAAGGACTTCAAAATGATATATCATGCATTAACACGAGTCAATTTTGACAAAAATTAGTTAAATTTTTTGTTTTAAATATTCATGATTTGAGCTGGAACTACAAGCTAATTAGATTTGCCTGGTCATTTCCGTTTTAATGGTACATTGTTTATGTGTACTGTCATTGAGCTACATGTCGAAATTTCGATTTTAAGATTTGGCGAGAAATTCAAAAAACCAAATTTTAAAAAACTGAAAACCACATGAGGGCATTTTCTTCCAAAGCATTTTTATTAAGATTTACAAGTGTAAATTGAAAACACTACAACTGATTTTATCACGGCTACCTTCCCGTAATTTACAGGACATAAATTGACTTAAGTTCCGCCGGCAGATGTTAACTGCCTAGACCTAGCGTTAATGTTAATGCACTTGTTTTTGAGCCACTAATCGTTTCATTACTTGTGAACGAGCTATCGGGTCATAGTTGTCTTAATGTACAATGTATTAAAAATGTAACAACAATCAAAGGCAATTTTTAATCAACAACAGATAAACAAGCTTAAACAGTTCAGCAAATCTGATGGAAGTCCTTGTTTGGCAATTTACCCTGGTGACGGTTTGTGGTATCGAGCTCTAATTTTAAAAAATTGCTTGGAGGAAGAAGCTTACGAAGTGAAATTTGTAGACTATGGGGATGTTTTGCGTGTTTCAGCTGAGAAAGTTAGTCTAATATGCATTTTTCAAAGCCGCCCTTTTGACTTGGTTTGTAATGTTACTGTAATAAGTTTCATAGGTTGTAGTTAAGGACTATTGTGTTTAATTTCAGATGTTAAAATGTTCCCCTGAGTTGTGTGCCTATCCTGAAGGAGCAACGAAGATTGCGATTAATGGATTTACAGGCGACGAGTCAGCTGCAGAAATAGAGGCTCTCCGCTCTCTTGTGGAGCAGAAGGACTTAATTGGTGTGATCCACAGCCACGAGCTTGAGATAAAAGGGAAACCTAGGTATTTAAGCAACGAACTCATCCTTACACTTACTTGGGATGTATTTTGCATGTAACTCTAGGATTTAACCGATTGTTACCAAAACGTCTTCTACTGACCCTAGACACTTCCACTAGTATATAGACTTGAGTGCATTTTGCGCTGTTCGCGCATAAAACGCGCGCGCATTTTAAACAAGTGGTCCACTTTCAAAATGGCCAAATCCTTATGGGATTTAACATGTGAAAATGAAAAGATCCAGGTCCCTTCCTGCATTTTTTATTCATTTTTGACAAAATCTCAAAATAACTTCAAAATACCAAAAAAATTTGCAAAATGTTCTAATTACGAGGTTTAAGCATAAACATCACAAATAGGTGGTTGAACAGTATGTTTGTCATTCGTAAATATCGTCGCTGAAGAGCCTTTGTCGTAAGTCCAGTGCACAGCTAAAATCATTCTGTCGCGAGTCCATGGTATTGTATATTGGTAGGTGCTGTCAGGTCGCTTTTGCGTTGTCCTTTGCATTGGGTAGGAGTGGTATGACTGTTTTGTTCTTATGACATTCATTTAGGGGTCGTCCACAAAAGAAGTAATAAAAATTCCATTTCTAGAACATTTTCAAAAAAACTTTTTGAAAAGTTCGAATTGTTCTATTTACATGTTTCACAAACGTATAAAATGCTCTTTTTGCATGTTTTTGTAAAGCGCAAAATGTTCTATTTATATACTTCTCAAAAGTGTAGAATGTTCTATTTACATGTTTTTCAAGAGTTCGAAATGTTCTATTTACATGGTTTGCAAAAGTGTAAAATGTTTTGTTTACATGTTTCTCAAAAGTGTATAGTGTTCTATTTACCATTAGCATATTGTTTAAAAATGTAAAATGTGTAATAGGGAAATCTCTTAAAACCCCACAAACCTGCATTTCTACAGCCACCAACACCAGGACCACCTCTCCTTTGGGCTTAGTCTTCCTCTGCCTCGTTCGCTCAGTAGGTCTAGACCTCGGGACTTCCTGTGTTTGCTCTCTATTTGCAGCCTCAAGCTGAGCTCCACGTCCCAGATAGACCCTCGATGTCTTCACCTCCGGATCCCTGGACCTCGGGACCGGCTGATCTCCCGATGTTCTCACCTCCTAAGCTCTAGACCTTGAGATTGTCTGACCAGCTGATTGATATGGGCTAGAGCTGATCTCAGGTCCTGGTCTCCGGGTCTGGTCCCTCGATGTATGTCCTCGGGTCTGGCTCCTGAGCACTCGACCTGAGGTAGGCTCCGTGATGTGGTCTGGAGATGCTATGCGTCTCACTCGTATACAAGTTTTGGTAGCTCACCCTCAGTACCTGTATTCCGAGGTATCTAGCTCGCTTGGTCGAGAGGTAGGAGTAGTGCTTATGGGCAATATGAGACGAGACCGACCGACCGGCCGAGCCTATGCACTAAGTATAGCCGCTCTTCCCTACCTGACCGGGGCAACTCGAAACCAAGAGATACACACAAATGTTATATATGGCCCTCCAATATGCTGTCAGCCATATGCAATAGGTCTCTGACCCAAATTAACATGCATCACTCAAAAGCGGGGGCCATGAGCTTATGCGGTCTTCGCGACAGAGTGATGCGACACAAACATCACCTGAATGGCACTGCTCCCCGTTACCGTCCGATCTGCTCACACATATGTCTTATTCAGGAACCGTATTGCTACAGAGGAGCCGTGAGGGGTTTAGGTAAGGTTGACAAACTCTTTGTTTCTGATTTGCATGCTATACCGCGTGCATGTGTTATGATTTCCAGGAATGTGAAAGCTCAATTGCTGGTAGAGTTTACGGACAGGGACTTAGTCTCTGTTTTAACATGGTGGGGTAAGGGCCCAATGGTCTTTGCCTCTGTGTATATGCCGGGGGACACAGTGGATCCTCACGCGAATATTGTGCGCAAGCTGGTTGACTATTGTCATGTCAACAAGCTGCCTCTTATCATGGGTACTGATGCCAATGCACATAACATGGTATGGGGCAGCTCCAACACTAATTCCAGAGGTAGGGTACTGTTTGACTATGTTTTGACAACTGATCTGTCAGTTGTGAATCAGGGTAGAGCTCCTACGTTTGTAGTAGCAAACAGGAGTGAGGTGTTAGACATTACACTGGCCAATAGCCTGGCTGAGGCATGGATCGATGGTTGGGCTGTGTCAGATGACGAATCGGGGTCTGATCATAGGTACATTCGGTTCCGTGTCTCAGCTGGCTTGCCAGTTGCTGTTCGCAGTAGAAATATCAGAAAGGTGGAATGGAGCAGATATTCTACTTGTTTGAGGGAGAAAGTTCAGATGGCACCCAATGGGCAGCTGCACAGCGTTGATGATGTTGATGCTGAGGCGGCCGCCATTGGGAAGGCAATGATGGACTCTCTTGATGAGGTATGCCCTTTGAGGACATATAGACGAAGAGACAGGGTGGCGCCGTGGTGGACCAATGAACTTACAGCTCTTAGAGCGGGTGTAACCACCATCTTTAAGAAAGTGGGTCGTCACGGACGTAATCCTGTTATTTGGATGGAGTATAAGGAAGCTCGCAATGTTTATTTGTCTGCTGTTCGATGTGCAAAACGAAGGTCATGGACTGAATTTTGTGGTGGGGTAAGTAAGTATAGTGATGCTGTGAAGTGTCTAAGAAGTTTGGAGGGAAATGTGACCAGGATACCGGGGTCAATTCATGATGCTGTGGCGGATCGGGCTACGACGTCAATGGATGAGACTCTTAATGTACTCCTTCGGCATCATTTTCCTGGGCTAGGTAGTGGGGAGCTACATATCATGGAGCATGGTATGTGCTCCCTGGAATTGCAGGGCTGCGCAGGGATTGTCACTGAGAGGAAGGTGCAGAATGCTGTTTGGAGCTTTAGTCCATACAAGTCTGCGGGGGCGGATGGTATTAAACCTGTGCTATTGCAAAGGAGTTTACCGTTGATTCTTGGGCGGCTGGTTGCTCTCTATCAGGCTTGCCTGGCATTGGGAACCGTACCGCGGTGTTGGAGGGTGGCGAGGGTAGTATTTCTACCCAAGCCGGGAAGGGGGGACTACTGTAAGGCATCTTCGTGGAGGCCCATACAGCTAGCTCCTGTTTTGTTGAAGGTCCTGGAAAGACTGGTGGACGGGCACATCAGGACACCTGAGCTGGAGAGCAGGCTCAGGGCTAATCATCAGTTTGCGTACTTGAGGGGTCTTTCCACGGACGCGGCTATTCATAGAATAGTAGCGTATGTGGAGAGGGCCCTTGAGTCGGGAATGATGGTTCTTGGTGCCTTTGCCGACATTGAAGGGGCCTTTAACAATGTGTTATCCAGCGCTATAACTTCAGCACTGGATAGGTTTGGTATTTGCTCTTTGGTGAAGAGGTGGATCGACTTTAGTCTCAGACACAGACGGGTGGTGTCTGAGATTAGTGGTTGCTCGAGGGAACGGAAGGTGGAGAGAGGGTGTCCGCAAGGTGGGGTAATCTCACCCCTCCTGTGGAACTTGGTAATGGATGGTCTGTTAACTAGGCTTAGGATAAGGGCGTCGTCTACTCTATCACAAGGGTATGCTGATGACACTGGGGTGCGTCAAAGCGGCAAGGTGCTTCGCACACTCACTCATCGGGTCACTGATGGTCTAGATATCATCAATGACTGGTGCGTGGAGGTGGGCTTGAACCTTAATGCTGGGAAGACTGAGTTGATTCTGTTCACCAGGAACACCAGGCACTTTCCTGCCTCTGTTAGGTACAGGGGTGTGAGCCTGGAAATCCGGCGAACAGTTAGTTACTTAGGCGTTGTACTGGACAAGCACTTAACCTGGATGCCACACTGCAAGTCAGTGGAGAGCAGGTCGCAGGTGACCTTGGCTAGATGCAAACGTATGGTTGGAAGGAAATGGGGTCTATCTCCCACTGTGGCTAGATGGACTTATACTGCCCTTGTACGTCCAGTAATGGAATATGGGGTTGTGGCCTGGGCTCCTGCATTGGAGAAAAACTCTTATGTGAGTTTGTTGGGTAGGGTACAGCATCAAGCGTGCCTTATGATTACGGGTGGGCTACGATCGACGCCTAGGGCGGCGATGGAGTGTCTTATTGGCCTCACGCCTCTGGACATTTGTCTAAAGGCGGTTGCTGTCAGGTCTATGCATAGGCTGAAAACGAGGGATTTGTGGACAAAAAATCCTTGGTTTGGGGGCTCAACCAGCCATACTGTGATTTGTGAGAGATCGGGCTCCCTTGTTCCCGTTCTTCAGATGCCAGTTGACTGGATGTATAAGAGCCTGGAGAATCGGAGGTTCACTGTTGAACTTGGGTCGCGGGTGGATTGGGTTTCTGATCTATCTCTTATGGGGGGTGGGGTGGTTTGCTTCACTGACGGCTCACGTGATGGTGATAATGCTGGCTGTGGAGTAGTTATTGAGGATAGAAACCAGGGAGTAACTCTTATGGCTTCGTCTGTGTATCTTGGTGCTGACGCCTCTGTATTCCAGTGTGAGATCCTTGGTATCTCCTTGGCGGCCCACTGGCTGCTGGAGAATGACACTAAGGATCTCCCGGTTAGAGTATTCAGTGATAGTCAGAGCTCCTTGCGAGCACTGTCCAGGCCTTACACTGTTTCGAGTGTCGTGTGGGACTGTTACACTAACCTCAACAGACTCGCTGAGAGGGGTTGTGAGGTTGTGTTCGTATGGATTCCTGCGCACTCGGGTTTCAGGGGTAATGAAGAGGCGGATAGGCTGGCAAAGGCTTCGCATGATGGGAGTTGCGTTAGGCAGTTTGGTCCGAGACCAATCGTTCCAGTCCCACTCTCCGCTGTCCACTGCGCAATTGCGCATTGGGCTAGACGTGAGCATGAAAGACAATGGACTGGACTACGCAACTGTAGACAGGCCAAACTCTGGATATCGGCACCGCTTTACGGCAATGCGTCGTTGGTGCGTTATCCTAGGGATCAATTAAGATGGTTGATTGGGCTAGTGACGGGGCATGGGGCTTGGGGAGCTCACGGTTGGAGGATTGGAGTGTTGGACTCCCCTACGTGCGTGCACTGCGGGGAGGAGGATGATACACCAATTCACTATTTGACTGTGTGCCCAGCCTTTGTACTTGTGAGAAACCTCTATCTTGGGGGGTGTCTTATATCATTGGATATGTTGGGTCAGGCGTCGGTGGCTCAGTTAGTGGCGTTTTCGCGCTCTCCTGGCAGGCTTGCAATCTGATCTTGTTTCTTCTGCTATTCTTCGAGGGCGAGTCTGCAATAGGCCATAATTATAAAGGCCTCGGCGGCGTTGGTCTCTTTGGGACCGAACCCCTGTCATTCAATAATAAATAATAATAGGTCTCTGCGCACACAGGTAACGGTCGGGGAAAATCACACACTTAATTACTGATTTATTAGTCTCTTTCTTGGTCTTTCGACCCGTAATATAGTCAGTCTGTTGTCAGGAATAACTCACACACAATACCTGGTTTACCCAGTACAAAAAAAATATAGTACACACACTAAAATATTCACAAATAATAATATTAAACTAAACCCCAATAATGGCTACTACTCAGCCATGTCGTAAATTTACACACTAACAACTGAGGACTCCTATCCTTCCTAAAATCCGCAGCAACTTCCACCGTTGTTTTTCTCTTATAGGAGTGGGCAAAGGAATGACGATCTCTCTCTTCGCTCTTCTGTCTCAAGCCCTTATCTAAAGACCCACCCAAACACCCCACTTGCCAGTGCATCCAGCTTGGTCTGTGATTGGCTACCGTCCCCTATCTAAGCCTGCCCTTCGTCCCCCGATCTTCATCTTCTCGAACATTCTCTCATCGTCTAGTCTCCTTCCCGATCACACTCACATCATCCGATCTCCACGTGGTAGCTCTACCACTGCTACTACCACTACGTACACCTACTATAACATCGTCTCCTCGTCTGGTCTCCACATCGCAGTTCACGAAACTGCTTCTACTACTCCCTACACCTACTTTCCAATCCTGACCTAGATGTCGCCTGAGCCCATTATTGCCTGAGCCGATTTCTCTCTTACACTGTCCCCCTACTGTTTTTAACCTTGCCAGGCGCTCAAAACATCGTAGAGGGTTCTTTACTGCCTGAGCGATGCAGAAAACTAAGTGAAGATGGAAATGGACGGAAACGGGAATGAACTCGAGCTTAGAGATCTTCCGGTTTCTCTCTCCCACGACCTCACTAGGAAAAAATAGGTAAGTGGAGCCCTAGACCTAAGGACTTCTTAACCTCCAAACCTCTAGATCCCAAGACCCCAGGAGCTTCAGACCTCTAGACCTCCAGACCTCCGGACCTCAAGACCTACTTTTATGTTTACCAGGGCAAAAGGGACTGTGTCAGTCCTATGTACTCGACACGGGTGCCCTATAGAGTCCGTGTCTGAGACCGGTTTAAATACTCTTCGGTTTGTGGTAGCGGTGCCGGAATAAGTTGTCGCGGTGGGAGGTACATTTGGTCGATGGTGTGCTTCCTCCTCTCCTGAGCTCCGGGTTCCATGATACGGATGAATGGGAGCCTCGCATAATGTCGTGGTTCCTAGTTGACGGTCTCTTGAGGTCCAAGTGTGTTCGTGCTTGAAGCCTGCTGGTTCTTGTTGTCCTCTTGGTCCAGTGCTTTCTCCTTACAGTTTTCAAGTAGTCTGTAGGCCAGCAGTTTTGCCTTTCTTGACTTACATGCCACAGTGGCATGAGAATCGTTAGTGCAGATGCTACACCATTTGCCTGATTGCGTCGCGTCGCTTCTGGTTTGTCAGTTGTGGGGTCTCGAGCTCTTCGGAGGTGGGCTTAAAGACCCGTCCCGAGGTCTTCGGATCGAGTATTGCGATCCTGCTGGGAAGTCTTTGCGTGGGCTACGTGAGTCTGTGCTGTAGCTACTCTCCCTTATTTCAGTAATTGGACTTCATTGACTGTCATCTGAATGCCGTCGTACCCTTCCCGTTGGTTGCTATGGTCTGTCAAACCTTTTTTTTTTATTATCGTATATGGGCCTATATGGGTCTCGTTAGCGGTTTGCCGTTTCTCGTAGCTGGTAAAAAGATTTGCCGTGACTTATAGAATCGCTAATTTTTAGTGGTACAGAGGTCCCTGGTGGGAAAGCCCCTGCTAGGCTGTGATTTTTGTTCTTTTTGATGCGATTCATAATCTCTTTAGGTGCCCATGGTTGTGGTTCTTGAATGTTTCTAAGTCGAGTGTAAAATTTTGAAGCCCAGGTGCGGATTGGCTCTGAAGGCTTCTGCTTGTTGTAGACTATTTGGTCTAGCGTCGCTTGCATGTTGGTGTTGTCGTAGGCCTTAAAAATGCTGTACGTACGGGTCTTCATTTGGGTTTAACGTCTACCAGAAAGGCTCTAAGCCATGCTGCTTCTGCTGGTGTTGAGAGACATTGCTGGAAGATAGTGACATAGGACTTGTGCTTGACCCTATGGACCTCCAAGTAGTTTTCGAAGGATGCCACATAATCGGATGCGATGTCTTCTACAACTGGGTCGAATTTTTGTAGGAGTATGCTCAATCCCGTCGGTGCCATCATCTTTAATGTCAGCTCTCTTTGGCTTGCTTGTAGTTCATGAGTTTTTGACATCTGTGTCATCTGTAGGTGCAGTTTCTCCAAGACTGCATCCAAGGTAGCCGAGTTTCCTGGTTCTGAGTGGTCTACATACTCAGACAGTGATGACTGTTGAGTAGTTTTGTCTTTCCAGGCTAGAATCGCGTTCACTAGCGCGAATTTCTAGTTGATTTTCACTATCTCCTGCAGCTCCTCGTAGTCTCTTCTGGTCTCGACCAGTAACAAGTTGAGTTGTTCTAGGCGTTTGGACATGTCGTACACTGCCTTTTGTAGCTTGTGTACTTGTTGCGAGCCGGGTTGAACGGATCTCCACCCTCTTGATGATCCATCGGTCCTGGAAGAATGGGCTTCTGAGCTCTTGCCTTCTCTTGCCCTAAGTCAAATACCTCACTGAACCTAATCTCTCCGTCGCGTTCTATCTGTCGCTTCGTCTTGTTTCTTTCTTCAGAAAGGGATTGGACCTGGTTTGGTGTTATTTGCTTTGGTAATTCCTCCTTTTGGATGATAGACCATTGATGTAGGAACCACCGCTTCTGGATATAAAAGTCCCCCCATTCTTCGCCATCCTTCAGTTCGAATTCCCCCACCTAAACTAACTAGGTGATCCGCTTTTTCCATAGGGCCTTCATTTTTGACAGTAGCTCGTTTGACGCCGCCATTTTTCTCGGTGCTCTTCTGTCTTGAACCGCTCGCCTTAACCCCAAGTACTTAAGCTGGTCTCAGACCTGATTTCAACTGGATTGTTTTTATGCCTCTGGTATGTGGCCGGTTTACCGGCCTACCAACCTTCTTTTTAGCTTAACTTATACTAATGAGGGATGCTCTCGTGGTCTCTCCCTAGCCTATGATCTTCGCGTCGACCCGTGCACAGCAGTTCTAATGACAGAATACCCTTAGCCTGGACAAATTGAGCAGCCCAGCCGACCAGACCCCCGGTCTTTCAGGCTCCGCCACTATTACTCAACACTTTATTTGGTCTTTTGTTTCAGTGTATGTAACGTTTAATGCCAATCGTATGCAATATGACCTATTTAGATGATGTTCCTCTCTCCCCTTGGATCCCGTTGCTCCAAGTTCGGTGTTCGCCTGCTGCCTAAGTATAGCTCAGTCCAACCTCTTGTCTCAAAACTCGTGACCCGTTACCCCAGTCCTACTCTACTACTCTAATAAAGCCTATCGTAAGCGAATAAAAAAAATTTGTAGAAATTAAAAATAGGAAACTGATAGTTGTTACCTGATTCGAGAGGTAGGAAAAGTGCTTATGGGCAATATGAGACGAGACTGACCGACCGGCCGAGCCTATGCACTAAGTATAGCCGCTCGTCCCTACCTGACCGGGGCAACTCGAAACCAAGAGATACACACCAATGTTATATATGGCCCTCCAATATGCCGTTAGCCATATGCAATAGGTCTCTGCGCACACAGGTAATGTCCGGGGAAAATCACACACTTAATTACTGATTTATTAGTCTCTTTCTTGGTCTTTCGACCCGTAATATAGTCAGTCTGTTGTCGGGAATAACTCACACACAATACCTGGTTTACACAGTACAAATAAATATATAGTACACACACTAAAATATTCACAAATAATAATATTAAACTAAACCCCAATAATGGCTACTACTCAGCCATGTCGTAAATTTACACACTAACAACTAAGGACTCCTATCCTTCCTAAAATCCGCTGACTTCCACCGTTGTGTTTCTCCTATAGGAGTGGGCAAAGGAATGACGATCTCTCTCTTCGCTATTCTGTCTCAAGCCCTCATCTAAAGACCCGCCCAAACACCCCACTTGCCAGTGCATCTAGCTCGGTCTGTGATTGGCTACCGTCCCCTATCTAAGCCTGCCCTTCGTCCCCCGATCTTCATCTTCTCGAACATTCTCTCATCGTCTAGTCTCCTTCCCGATCACACTCACATCATCCGATCTCCACGTGGTAGCTCTACAACTGCTACTAACACTACCTTCACCTACTATCCCATCGTCTCCTCGTCTGGTCTCCACATCGCAGTTCACGAAACTGCTACTACTACTCCCTACACCTACTTTCCAATCCTGACCTAGATGTCGCCTGAGCCCAATATTGCCTGAGCCGATTTCTCTCTCCCAAATGTTCTATATAAATGTTTTTTAAAAGCGCAAAATGTTCTGGAAATTACGATTTTTAAGATTTGTGTCCTTTGAATTTATTAATAGATACATATATAGAAAATATCCTAGCCTTGGCTGCGCGTAGCAAATGTCGGGTTAAAAATAATGCTGGATAATGCTTAGGCCTTAGGCTGCAAAAGTTAGGATGGCAAATGTATGTAGGTAATAACTTTTACAAGTCTTTTGTGAAGGAGATGCCAAAGCACAAGCAATATGTTACAAACATTGGCAGAAAATGAACTTTATTATTACATAGCGTATACCCTTTTATGTGTTGTATTAAAAATCGTAGGTTAACGTAATATAAGAGACCCGCGTTGTATTGAAAAGTTTACATTTTCAATCACATATGCGCAATGTATAAGCATAGCGAACCCTCGCTTTATTTTAGAGACCCGCGTTGTATTAAACATCTGACGCCTATTTCTCGCGTTGAATTACAGACCCGCGTACTAATAGAGACCCGCGTTCTAATGCAGTCCCATCTTCTGATAGAGACCCGTGTTCTAATAGAGACCCGCGTAGTATTAGAAGATATACGGTATTTTTGTAAATATTTATTTGAATGTATTTGAAATAAAATCAAGAATTCAAAAATTATATTTTTAGTTTTGGCTATTTATAAAATTCAAAAAAATAACAAATAAAATTTTGATCAATAAAACTATTTAAAGTTTTGTTGTTTGCTTTAGTGTAATAAATTATTTGGTTGGTAGGATCGACATATTTTCATAAGAAGTTATTCAGTTAATAAGGTATGCAAAACTGATTAACCGTTTGCCTTCAATCTTTGCAAGAAACAAAACTGTGCTCTGTCATCTATGAGCAATGTCGATAGAAGGAAACGGTTTTTCTATTAGCGGAAATTGGAATGAAACGGATTTTCTTGTAGCAAAAATGGAAGAAAACAGAGTTAATCCTTTACCGACGATTTGATATTAGGAAACTGGTTTAGGCCATTGCTTAAATATTAAAGCAGTAGTTAGAAGGAAAAAGATACTCCCAAACTAAACACTATATTATTTATAAAATGTGGTATTCAATACAAATGATAAAATAACATTTCAAATACGCATACAAAAAACTATTTACATGTTGATTAAAAAATTCGAATCTATCGTGCATTAAAGGTAGGCACGAAGTTCACGTCTATAATAAAATATTTTGATAATTTAAATACTACCGCATTGTGTTGAATGCTCCTAAACGCATGTATAAATGACAAACATACTGTTCAAACACGTATTTGTGATGTTTATGCTTAAAACTCGTAATTAGAACTTTTTACAACTTTTTTTTTGGTATTTTGAAGTTATTTTGAGATTTTGTCAAAAATGAATAAAAAACGCAGGAAGGAACCTGGATTTTTTCATTTTTACATGTTAAATCCCATAAGGATTTGGCCATTTTGAAAGTGGACCACTTGTTTAAAATGCGCGCGCGTTTTATGCGCGAACAGCGCAAAATGCACTCAAGTCTATATACTAGGGCATGGTCCATAAATGATGTCATCGATGACATGCATTTTTCTGATAGACCCACCCACCCTAACAATAGAATGACAAATTTTTTAACATGGGCTTAAATAGAGAGGTTTTTAGGACCCACCCACCTAGTGGGTGATATCATTTATGGACCATGCCTAGTGGAAGTGTCTAGGGTCAGTAGAAGACGTTTTGGTAACACTCGGTTAAATCCTAGAGCTACATGCAAAATACATCTTTTATACCCATTCCGCATTGACACCTACGGAGGTAATTTACGTAGTTTACATAGTTAGGTAACCCTCTCCGCACTAATAACGCTTGTAGGTAGCTTCCGTAGAAATTACAACCCACACTACCTCACCTAACCTAAGAAGCTTTGTCGTGATTGGCCAATAAAACTCGCGGGCTCATTTTTGCTCAGGGCCAATGAACGAAAGTTTCAAAGGCATCCTTGTTTGAGGGAGGGAAAAATTAAGTGTGGTAAGTGCAGGACCTTTAGTTAGGTAGCACCTGCACTGCAGAAACCACCTACCTCCGTATTGTCTGGCCAAATAGCATTGGCCCTGACCGTTAATCTTTGTGCAAAAATTTGTATCACATGTAATGTTAAAAGTAACGTCAAGTTCTACTGCGCATGTACAAAAGGTCCAAATCTATTCGGCCGGACAATAGGTAGTTAGGTCTCGCCTAACGCGTTTTACGGAGGTAAAAAGTTAATGTAAACCACGCCTACTTAGGCTTAGATGAAGCTCTTCGCACTGCACCTAGCCAGGTGTTTTACGAAGGTAACCTCCGTAGGTCGTCAATGCGGAACGGGTATTAAGTTAGTTTGACTGTTATTAGGTGAACAATATCATTTTTATTTCAGAAAGTCAAGTTTATTTTATTATTTTATAAAGAAACGAATTTATAATACAACAAATCTGTTTTGCAGATTGGTTTTGTCACTCTATAATCTTAAGTGGGAGCCCATTCGAGCGTGCGTGAAAAAACCTAGTAGAAAATTTACAGAAATGGAATCGACGAAGCTGCATAAATGTGAGGTTAGGAATCCAGAGGCAAGCCCTGCTCAAATAGAGTCGATTGATGTAGCAGCTGGGCTCCATCCAGCTCACGAAATTTGTAAGGCTCTGAGTAAAATCGAAACACGAGTTAAAAAATATATTGAGAGCGACTTAGCTGGGAAGGATGCTCTCCTTGCCTCTTTGGAAAGTAATCTTTTGACAGCCAAATCTGAAATCAAACGCGTTGCCCTCCTTGTAGCTAATAAGGAGAAGACAATAAGCGAGAAAGAAACAATTCTTAGTGTGTACGAGGATAGGATTAGCCGTGCGCACATCGAAAAGAATGAGTTGATGACTAAACTCAAGACGGCTAAAAATGAGATCATTTCCTTACAAAATAATTCTAAAGCCCAAAAATTGGAGCTGGAACTCCAAATTAAAGATATGCAATGGCAGTTGGATGACAAGATGAGGCAAGCACTTATGTTTTTGGGGTCTGTTCGAGGTGACAGGTCGGCAGAAATTAATTTGGAGGCTCCACTCGCCGTATCAGATGAGATGATAGACATCAGCGTGGCCCTCACGTCCTGTTTGAAATCTTCAAAACGAAACGAGCAAAAATACAGAACCATCATTAGCGAGTTGGAGCAAGAGATAACTCGGCTGCAAGGTCTTTTCCCCTCTTCCAAGATTGATTAAATGAATTGGATTTTTTGAATGAATTGAACTCAGGAAATGACTGAATCCGACTCCACATTCTATTTCTTTTAGATTATCTAGATTTTTGAAGAGCTTTTAAATGATATATGACTCGTTAAAATCCGTTACCTTTTTTAAAATCTGAATTGTTTTTTTAAACCCATTTAAAAAATATTATTTTACAAGTAACACCAAGTTATTTAGCTCTGGTTTTTACATTTTGCTACTTTTGTTTGTAATATCCCCTATAAATGGCCAAAAATACCAAAAAAGTGGTAAAAATCGGTCCCTTAAACCCCACTATCCCTTACATCGGGTCCCTTATATCCGGATAATTTTAGCACTGTAAGTTTAGCCAGCCAACCAAATATTTTAAAGTCCATTTAGGGGGTTTTCCCTTAAATCAGGGTCCCTTATAAGAGGATTTCACTGTATTTAAATTTTTTACATGTTACGGTACGGTTGGTTTTATTTACCTCGACATGTTTATACAATTTTCGTTGTTTTAGTTGAGTCTTCATATCTGGTTACACAAAATAATAATTGTACTTTTTTTTCCTTATTTTATCAGTTCCGTGTTCCGTCATTACTTGCATGTTTCATATATTTGGTGTTTACATGTAATAAATTAGTTTTCATTGTTAATGGCTTCACGTAATCACTCATGATTTATAATTAAGTCTAAGCATCGTCCTCGAGCAATACTCCCGTGTAAAATAAAATTACCCATAGTATAATTTCTATAGCTAACTGGTGCATACTAAGAATAATATTTAAACATATAATTATGTGGGTAGATACTTATACATATATATGAAAAATGCAAACAGAGCCGTAGCTATTGATATTGCATTAAGTAAACTAGTCCTTGTGGACTCTGGACTCTCTTGTAGTAGGTAGCATTGTGTAGATGTAAGTTTGTGTGTCTGTGGCCTTTGATTTGTGTTATGTTGCATGCGTAGGCTTGGAAAGTGTTGATTAATTAGATTCTATTACTGTCACTTCCAACTGTACAAGATGAATGTGAATAGGAAATTGAAATAACACAATCCTCTCTCTCACGTTGATTTCATGCTCAGGCCTCACAACTGTAGGTATAGGTGACCTATACCTACGTCCCTACGATCATCATCATCATCATCCTCCTGCTCCATTTTATGTGTGCCGCGGAATAAGACCCAAAACCTAACCAAGTTTAAATCACTTCAATTATTATTATGTTCGTCCCTGGCTTTCTCTCTATATACGCGTACTCTAAGCTACTTACCTAGATATTCGAATGAAAATGAATCCCCAAGATCAGCTTTTCAAATAAACGCTGTTCAGTTTTGTGAGATGGGATTTACTCGAGACTCGAAATTTACAAACGCATCCTTGGAAACCAAAGTGGGATGCTGTAGGCTTTCTTTCATAAAATCATTGCTCCTCCCTCACTACCTTTCTCCACAGTTCTTTGCCGTCACCGTCAGCGCGTCCTTTCCCTGAGTAGCAGTGTGTTCCAACGACTGTCCTACTTAACTCGTACTCACAACCAAAACGAAAAGGACAACCACATGTAGGAATGGTAAATATATTATGTAGGTACTAGCTCCTACAGATATTATAACAGAGCCTCAGAAAGATGATTGGGAGTGGGAAGACAGAAAGGAGAAAGGAGATTCCAGGTTCAGGTAAAATGAACGCTTCACAAGAGCATAAAAATATAACTACACAAGAATTTTACTGTTCAGTTGCATTAATTGTGAGGACGTAAAGTAGTGGCAGTGGATGTATGTTTGAACAAGAATGACTATTACACAGAAACAAGTGCAGCATGGTATGGTATGGTACGGTATGGGATAGTATAGTCTGGTCTGCCATGCTCCCGGTCCTGACTCAATTGCAACCAACACAACATTAAAGCCATTAGCAGTCATTCCCATGCAGTTCACAACCAAATTACCCACATTAATTATGCCTCCTTATACTCACTCCGCTCTACTTGCCCTATTTGATTCCTTTGATTCCTCCCGAGTCCTTCACCATGGGATCGAATGAGAAGACATGTAATATTTCTGTACACATCTCTCTCTATCTCCCGACCCAGCAACCCACACCCACATACACATTAACTTTGATACCATTCTTTCAATTTTATTTATGACAACATTTGGAGTTTGCAAAATTACTTGTAGACCAGTTAAAATTGGACTGGAGTTGGAGAGTAGATTAGGTTGGTAGGTAGGCTTAGGTACTTAGGTTACCTATACGTACTAATTTAGATTAGAATCTACTCACTTTCTCCTCTATTGTACGTGTTGGCCTCTTCTTTCCCAAAATTCTAAGCCAAATCCTTCTCCGAAGCCAAAGGAAAAAAAAACAATCCAATTCAGAATTATTCGACACAGATTGTTGTTATTATTGTTTGTTGCTGTACCTTGAGCTCTTAAGCTGTTATGTTTAATGTATGATCACCACAATTTTGTACACGACTCCTTTTTCGAAATTCAAGCTTTGACGGCAATCCTATAGTACTAGGTAGGTGCGTTGGTTGGGATTGGGAGGGAAGTAGTTACTATATAGTCACATAGTACATCTTTATACATATGTATAAGTGTAAGTAGGTCAGTAGGTAGGTACAGTCCCACTTTCATTACAACCCATACGAGTTACTCTCAACTCTCTTTCTTCTCGAGTATGTAGTATATTCTACCTAATTAACTTTGATCGATTTACAATTAGCCGTAATGTTATCATAGATCTTCGGATACAGTGTGTATGAAGTAGCTGTCTCCCCTTCCCCCGTCAACCATCTCTATATGAATGAATGAGGAGGACGAGGACGGGTCTGAAAGAATTCTCAGCCAAATCGATAGCGAAGCACATATATACATGTATAGAATCCTGAGTAAAATTCGTAAATTCAATTATAATATCTCACCAGTCACAAGTGTTTAGAGTTAGTTCCTCTTTTTTTCAGAAATGAAGACTATTGATTGAGAAAGTTGAGGAGCAAAGACTGGACCTTCTGGACTACGACATATATACTGCGCTCCTTCTTCTCTCTGCCGCCGGTCCTTTTGCTTTAAATTGATTGACACAAACAAAATAAGATTATTTACTTTCTCCGAAGGAAGGAGAGCGAGGGAGTGAGCGAGCGAGTGTAAGTGGAGAGACCAAGTCAGAAAGTCTAATATTCTATTCCAAACGATTCTATTATCTTCCTATAATCTACATATCCCTCGCTCTCTGACTCTTATTATTTGATGTTTGGAGTGAAAAGGAAACTTTTCTGAGAAAACTGGGTCAGTTGGACGTGGACGACGACGTCGAGGGTCGAGGACTCTGCTGTCTCAGCTCTGTTTTAGTTTTGTCAATAGAAGACACTGCCACAGTCGACACTGGGAGTCTTGGAGTTGTGATTAGAATTCTATGCAATAGTATAACACACATTATAGACTCTCTCAATTATTAGATTTATTATTAGAGTGCGGTAAAGCTATGTTAAAGACCCGCGTACTATTCAATCTGAGAAATCTACCCCCCGCGTACTATTAGAGACACTCGCACTATTAGAGACCTGTGTAGTGTTAGAGGAAATACGGTATGTTTCTTCCCGTCTTCCGTCTTCCCGCACCTCACTCACAATAATAACACTGACTCACACAAATAGTCTCAAAGTAATTCCCTCCTCCTCTACATTTCCCCACCCAATGAGTCAAGGAGACAGCGATAATATGAGGATTTTGACACACACCGTCAATCAGTATATAGTCACACACACAAAGTCCAATTTCCTATCTTTTTATTTCATATACCATGTCACTGACATGGGAACCTACCTTACTTGAAACTACAGAATGAAACGAAACTACCCGGAACGTATACTACCCATATGAGTGACCTCTGCTTGTATGGTCGTTCGACTGCAAAATTCGTTGTTCGGCCGCAATCGCGCTTGAAAACTCAAAAATATCGATTTTTTCGAATTTCACAGCGCTCTAGTAGCTCCCACAATTTTTGTCCAATTTTCATAAAATTTAAAATACAACATTTTTATACGCTTATCTAAAATGTAACTTCAGGATTTTTGAAAATTCGCTAATTTTTTTTCGAAAAAGTTTAAAAAATGTGTATTTCTGAAGCCCAGAGTTGGAACTAATTTTTTAGAAAAAATTAAAATTTTCGAATTTTTAAAAATCCTGAAATTACTTTTCAGATAAGCGTATAAAAATGTTGTATTTTCAATTTTATGAAAATTGGACAAAAATTGTGGGAGCTAGAGCGCGGTGAAATTCGAAAAAATCGATATTTTTGAATTTGCGCGCGCGATTGCGGCCGAACAACGAATTTTGCAGTCGAACGACCATACAAGCAGAAGTCACTCATATGGGTAGTATTTGTTCCGAGTAGTTTTGTTTCATTCTGTAGTTTCAAGTAAGGTAGGTTCCCTTGTGAAGAAGGATGAGGGAGGGCCGAGGAGCGTAGTTTGAGATGGCCCGAATAGATATATATAGTCATTTATTTTGTTATGAGTAGAAAATCTTGAACAAGACTCATCAACAAGGTTCTATGTTATTACAGTGAACTTACTTCAAGGAGCTTAGCCTCTAATCGCGTGGAGAGTTAAGATACATGCTCCTAATTACCCAGCCACTTGTCCACTTCCAGTCAAATGTTGAGAGTGAATTTACTACTACTCCCACCACTTTTTCCTCACGTTTGTTTTGAGCTTTTTGTTTTTTGGACAAAAAATTCTAACTCCATCATGGAAGGACTATTAGAAATTAGAATGGACACTTAACAAGGTGAGTTTAGGTTTTTATTATTTCAAAAATCCGAGTTGTAAGCTCCTCTGGTTCTGGTTGGATTTGGATCCATGCGGTCTGTGCAGTGGAAATACAAATGTGATAGTCGTGTGGAGTGTAGAGAGTTGAAGTAAGTGTAGTTGACAAAGTGTTGAAGGAAGGACGAGAGACACGAAGGTAACAGAACGTTTCCCTTCCACAGCACATTCAAGACTCCAATGTGATTTGACTCGCGGCTCGAACCAAATGCTCCTTTAGCCAATGCCTCCTCCAGTCTAGTCTTGTCTCCTTTGCAATGTACAGGACACAATGCAGAGTGGGAGGCTCCGTCTCATTCCTCGTTAGGTTGGAGCTGGAGGGACGATAAACTACATACGATTCCCTCTCATGTTGTGTAATCAGAATCTGTCTCTCCTCCTCTGCTCTCTGCTGAGTGAAGCAGTGTTAGGCTCTGGGATGCTATGGGATACTGTGTAGTCCTCCTCTCGCACTATGGCTTGGCTAGAGACCGGGAACGAAAGGAGAAGTGAACGTGCTCAAGTCACCAGAGAGACTCCTCGACACGCATGAACTCCATCCTTCCTCGGTCCGTCGGTCTGTGTGTCTATGTGTAACATGCCTGCACCCAGGCTCCTCACCATCTGGAACAGAAGAAAGGAGATGGAACGGAGGAAACGGGAACAGGAACGGTAGCGGGAGTGGTAGTGGTGGCTGTAGCGGTGCGACAGTATAGTACTCGCTCCTATGACTACGGCACTCCGACTCCACCCACGACTTCACTTCTATGGAATGTAGAATGGGGTGAATGCGGTCTAAAGTGTAGTCGTCGTCCAAATCGTTATCATCGTCGTCCAAATCGTTGTCATCGTCGTCCAAATCGTTGTCATCGTCGTCCAATACAATGGGCCGTAAATGACTTCAGCCACATAATCACTCTTTTACGACCCACCCACCCCCTTTTAATCACTTTAGCACTGCGTAATAAACGGCTACATTTAACACAAGGGGTGGTCCATAAAGACTTTAGCCAAATCATCACTTTAACATAACGTAAATGGCTATCTTTACATAAGGAGTCGTCCTCAACTAACTTTAGCCAAATTATCACCTTTTTTCACCCCCCCCCCCCCAGCGTCTTGTCATCACGTTAACGTTGCGTCCACCGCTACCTTTAACATATCATGTTATGGATACTTGACTGGACCCACTGACATCATTTATGGACGACGCCATACCATT